>JXSR01S036471.1:0-12082 GCA_000969725.1 Ophiothrix spiculata | reverse complement strand
AACTAGTATACTAATTCATGGAGTAAAACTGGGTCACTGAAAACTGGGTCAGTCCATTGTTTGTTTACAATGCGGTCAAACTGACTTCGAAAGTGGGCGGGGTTTTCCCAGGATATTGCAAAGTTACAACACGTGCGATGGCTGGGAAATATTTTACTTTACCATGATTACTTGCATCTCGCAATTTTATGTAATGAAACAACTCGACATTCGTAGATTATAAGGACTATTATATCAACATAAAATAATAGATGATTACGTTTAAGGAATATTGAGGAATATAACGGTAAACATAAACAATTAAATGATCGTGGTATTTGATATTTAAGATGAGATGACACTTGAAGTTGACAACGGAAAGTTCGGAAACATTGACAAAAATAAATTTTCTGTGCATCTAACTTTATTTGTTTCTTTGCGTCAGTTCTGTTGAACGGTAAGTGTTAATGGCTATTTGTTCTTTACTGGCGAATATTGTGCAAATTCACATTTATAACCTATATATCATGAGTATTCCCTCTTGAAATTACATTGTTATTTTCGGCCAATAATAGTCGCCAGGTAGTCGAAGTCGCGACTATTTGATGTCGACTAGTAAAAAAACGATAGTCGTGCAATGTGACATCACATGTATCATATTTGAATCAATTGTATTTTCATAGAACTGTGAGAGATATCCACCACCATGGCTAATAGCAATGCAGCGATATGGACCACCACCATCGTATCCAAACCTGAAAATCCCAGGGCTCAATGCACCGATTCCAGAGGTAAGTCTTGCTTAATTCACCATGAGACCCCCCTTTGTATAATTTATTGAAAATGAAAAATATTAAAAACACATTCACATCATATATGTTACGGGTTTTAGGACTGTATCTGGATTGAAATGAATGAATAAGATGCTTTACACTTTTTGATTCTAAGCTTGCTCAACATAGTCATTACCCTCGCATTTTTATTTGTTTTTCTGCATTTGCTATACTGGATGAGCCTGTGAAAGATCCCTGATGTAACGCAGGATTGTTGTGTTAGTGGAAAGCTTCAAGTCACTTACTCCAAAGCCAACCAATGATTGATGATGATGACCTCCAAATGGGTGTAGATTTGGAATGAGTGATTCCTTGTTGTAACTTAAAATAGTCAAAAAGGTTGGGGATGTCAATTTTGTTACTCACTTTATTGAATGAGTAACTCTCACTGTTAGTCATAACTGACTTTGTATTGTGACCTGCTGTATTTTACAGGGCTGTTCGTTTGGTTATCATGCCGGTGGCTGGGGTAAACCACCAGTAGACGAGAATGGCAAGCCGCTGTACGGCGATGTGTTTGGTACCAATGCTGCAGATTTCCAGGTAAGTGGTTATTATACAGGGATGCAGGTTTTGAGAGTTTTGGACATTTTTTGCAGTACTGATTTTTTGTTCTGAATTCATGAAATTTTGTTTGAAAAATGGATGTCATGGGACCATGATGGATTGTCACAATACAAAATGAGGTGGTTATGATGACCTGGCAAGCTACCTCCTGCTTACTACAGGGTTAGTGCAGGTCCATTTAAGTCCTTAAATTTTATTTTGCATTTTCCAGGCCTTGAAAGTCCTTGAAAAACTGACTTTATCAAAAAAATCCTTGAATTGTTGAATGTCAGAAATATTGAAAATAAATATGTCTAAAGAATTTACCATGCAATTATTTTTATCCAAAAATGGGTGAAAACAAATGTATTTTGTTGATACATATTCCACTGGCTACCGCTGATAAAAGTCCTTGAATTGTTCTTGGAAAAGTCCTTGAAAGTCCCTGAATTGTGTAAGTGAAAAAGTGTACTAACCTTGTACTACCCGGAATTTGATATTATACCAAATCCTTATTTAGACTTGATTTGTATATTCATTCAAACTAAAGTTTCTCACGATAAATCAACATAACTTGTTTAACCTACAATTTCGGTAGTCTAGATGTGTTCATGAAGATAACGATACTTATGTAAGGTTTTCAGTTGTGTGTATTTGTGGCTTGTGAGTAGCAATACATCCTTTCTAATTTGTCAGTGGATGCTGACATAAAAGAAAACCAATTTTTAAGTCATCTCTTGTAACACATTGCATATTGTGCCACTCTGTTAGATGCAGTTTCTAAATTCACTGTAGTTGACATAAAACTTTTTGATGTTTAGAGAATGGGGTGTTTGTTCCAAAGGTTTTCCTTAAAATAAAGTTGTTTTTATTGACATTATCAAAGGAAAGAAAAGTTTTAAAACAAATAAGCAATAATCTTTTGTAGATTTAAGAGAAAATAGTTAATTTTCACACTAGGGGGCATGATATAGTGTGTGAAATCATACCCTTGGAAGGAGTCCTGATTTGCTTATTCCAATTTGGCCAAATCTTGGCCTCAGCAGATAATTTTGGCTGGAATTGAAAATTGCTTATCAGTTGGAAATGTGGAATTACCATGGAATAAGCCATTCCAAGGTATAATAGGTCACATGTTTCCATATACAATGATTAAACATGTAAAATGGAGATTTTGATGATTTTGCCTGGAGTACAAAATTATTCCACAGAATTAGTTGAAGCCATAGAAATAAACCATTCCATGTTTAAAAAAAAGCCATATGTGTTAATATACGTTGAATTATAACATAAATCAAAAGGATGATTGAGTGATACATATTTGTGAAATCTTTCAGGTACAAGAGGAAGAAGAGGAAATTGACAAGACACAATGGGGAGAATTAGAAAGTGAGTCAGAGGAGTCATCAGAGGAAGAAAGTGAAGAGGAAAGTGAAGAGGAAGCAGTGGATGAAACAGGACTGGTTACACCTGCTGATGGGTAAGTGAAGTGACAGAGAAAGCACACAGGCTAACCCCATCCTTTTTCAACGGTTTGTGTTCAAAGTCTTTGGGAAATGTGACTCTTCTTTTCCATCCTGAAGAAAGTGGATCAAGTTTGGTCCTTAACATTGTTGATACATAAAGCGGTAGATATACTTCGTCATTTTGGTAGTCATTTTCATTCAGAATTTTTCTCATGGTGATTGGTTTTTAAGAATGGAGTAATTTGTTAATTCTGAATGAGAATTTCCATTCTAAATTTTCACATTATGAAGAATGTAATAAATGGAGACATATTTTCACCCCATTACACATTTTCAAGTGCTTACTGGTGGGTAGTTTAATGTTTGATATTGTTTCTAAGGCCTAGATCTATTCATGGTAAGCTAATCTCTTCTTGCAATGATGGTTATGATTTACACAATGGTGAAATTGTACATGGGCAAATGTTCATTCAGAATGAAGGTTTACACCATTCCTAAAAACCAATCACCATGAGAAAGATCTGAATGAAAATGTCTACAAACTACAAAAATGACGAAGTATATCTACCGCTTATAGTAGCATTTTATAAAAAATATTCACATTTGGTTCAAGATACTAAGTTGTTTACTAAATTTTGTTGAAATTGGTTTTGAATCACAAGAATGTTTAAAATGTGTGTAAATTAGTACTCCAACCTGCACAATGATTGAAATACAAACAATTGAAGAATAAATGTCTGTTGATATCCAAAAAAAAAGAAAATAAATGTTGCACTATAGCAATGCAAACAAGATGATTTTGTTTTAACTATAGTATAAATAAAAGAATTTACATCGTCTTAAACTAAACCTTCGTCCATTTTATCGTAGTGGTCTAGTGACACCCAGCGGCCTGACATCGGTTCCAACGGGCATGGAAACGCCAGAAATGATTGAGCTGAGGAAGAAGACGATAGAAGAAAACATGGAAGGAAGTGAAACGCCGTCATTATACACAGTTCTACCAGAAAAGAAGGTTGGCGTAGGAGCTGCCATGATGGGATCATCACATATATATGATATTGGAGCGGTAAGTTCCTGTTATATACCAATGTGTTTTGGTTGCTTTAGTTGATTCTATTTTCGCTTAAATTGTCACTATAAGGTGTTTTTGTTGATCATCTTCCTTCCATCACAAGTTTAGAAAATGGTACAAATTTTCAGAAACACTTGTTAAAGATAAACTTCATTTCATTTCCCTTCCAAAAACCAAAGTTAAAAGAGTTCCCATTATTTCTTGAGTATGTTTGTATTTAAGAAAACAAGTTATCTCACTTTTTCCACTTGATCCATTTTAGCAGTTGAAAAGTATACCAAATTCAAATGAAAGCAAAATATTTGAAGGCCTAGATATACTTTGTCATTTTTGAAGTCATTTTCATTCAAAATTTTTCTCATGGTGTTACATTTTTACCACTATGTTACATTTTCATTCGGAATGAAAATTTTCATTTTGATTTTTTCTCATGGTGTAAAATCTTTGTCATGGAGTAAAATGTTTCACCATTTATGAAAATGTTTCATGATGGTGTTCAACGGGGCATAGATCGATCTCATTAGGTCGAGAACAATACCATAATTACCTTGGTCTTTTCATTATAATCTGAAATCTGTCCTTGACAGGCACTGTGGATTTAATTCTGCTGAAAAGATTTTCTGACTCCTTTGATTTTTCTCCAAAGAAAAACATTTTCATTTGGAATTTTTATCACCGTCTTGATTTTTTATCATTCTATTTGTAGTTTTAGCGGATTATTCCGATAGATAATATCGTCTAGGAACTCGAGGTCAATATGCATTCAGCTCTATGGATTTTCAAGATGGTAAAAATTACAAAGTATATCTACAGCTTAAAAGGGATCACAGATGTGATGGACATCTTGGTAATCCGTCAATCTAGCAGTAATATTGTAAATTGTGATTATTTTGAATTTGTTCCATTTATTCATTATGGATATGTCATTTTTCATCATATACAGGCGAAGAAGCCAGGTGCTCAACAAACAGAAGGTGTAGCCATCGCGTTGGATCCAAGTGAATTAGATCTGGACACAGCAGCAATGGCAGCCAAGTAAGTTGCAATAGTTTATAGGAAAGAATGAACAGATTCAAATATTTCTCAACTTTATCATTGGTGACAAAATAGTAAATCAAGAATTTTGTAGGTGCTAACATACAGAATTTGATGTCTGTATAGGGTGGCATTTCATGAGGTGGGTCAAAAATGTGTTACATGGTTAAAATGGTCAAAAAAAAACATTTTTTGATATGATGTTAATATTATTGATCTCTTTCAATTCAAGTAACTTTTTAGCCAAATATCACTTTTGTTTTGGCATAATGAGCTAATTAATGGTTAATTACTCCATAGACGGTAATGCAAACTGTAATTTTCAAACGCGTTTTTCTCAAAATTGCCTGTTTTTACTAAAGCAAGTCATAAATTGGAATGATTAATGGTAAACACTTCATTTTTTCAGGATATGTTAAAAACACGTTAATAGTTACTTTGATGCATTAAACTTGAAACAGACCCCTTAGGGTCTTGGTGTTAATGACCTTCAATTAATTAGAGGCAAGGGGAGAAATGGTGATGTTTCAAATCATTCTGTCTTAATTCTTATTTGATGCAGCTTGATCCCCTGAACATTTTGACACCAACTTTGTCAAAATCGGACAAAAAATTAGAAGATGATGCCCAAAAAACTGATCGAGGGGGAGGGGGTCTGAGGAAGGTCTAAAAATGATAAATTTGCCAATTACTGTAATTATATAACAAATTTTAGCCATGTTGGTGACTATCTGTATGTATTTGAGGTCACAGAATCCATTTGTGAATGTTCCAGCAGTGTCAAACCTTCCGAAATGGTGATATTGTCTCAATTTGGCTATCTACCGCATCCGTAGGCACCGCATCCTTAGGCACCACCACCCTTGTACTGCCCAGTTCAAACCATTGTTTCTCTTAAATTATGTAACCATGAAGTCCAAATTACCACCACAAATAGCAGAAAGTGTAAGCTTTCAAATGAGACATTAAACAAGTTCATAGGCCAAGAAGTAGTGAATTTACATCAAATTAAGTTGGAGAATCCATGAAAAATGTAACAACACCACCTTTTTAGCATACCCACGGAATGACATGCCACCATAGAGACTATTTATTATCTGAGCCATGCAATAAAGTTTTTCCAAATCACAATTTTCCAAAAATTCCAGAAGTGCGTTTTACTCTTAACAACAGCAAAAAGGAAGGGCCGGTTCTCACTGTGATGTTTGGTACCAGGTTGTGGTACTCAATGCTACATTGAGCCCATTTCTTTACTCAGTGAGAACGTATTTTCAGTTGACTCAGACCTAAATCCAAGATCGGTTCGGTCTCGGTACCAGGACATGGAACCAAATGCATAGTGAGAATGTGCATCGTAAGTGCTCACAACTCTCATGCTACCGGACACTATGTTGGCTATTTTATGTATTACAAACTAGCTGTATTTTTATCCTCGCAAATATGGTTAATGTCAATTACATTGCATTTCTTGTATTTGCTCCAACAAACATATTTTGCTTGATGATATTTGAGCTTTTGCACAAAATTAGTATAATACAGCATATTTACATCTACATTCATAGCCACTAAAATTGTCCAGACAACATGGGCACTTGTGGTACAACATGGTTGATTGAGGACATTGGCAGAAACATTGTGGAGAGATTCACAAATTCAACAAATTGTTAAAAAAAATTAAGTTTAAGAATTTAGAAGAACTATCTGAGAGCATTTTTTTCTCATTTTGAAATATATATTGCCAAAATAGGTCAAAAATAAGTTTTTTTTACTAAATTTTGGATCTACTTCAAAGTCAATATTTAGGTAAAAATGAGAAAACCAAATCCTCAGAATTTTGTGAGTTTTAAAAAAGTAAAGTAGTTCAAATTTGTATCCAAAGCTTATTTTACTTTTAAATAAGAACTGATGTCACCAGCACTGTTGAGCATGTTAATCGGTTTCTAGAAATGTATACTTTTATATTGATTTAATCACCAGTTTAGAATTATAGAACGAAAAAGTTGGAAATATGATGGATTGACACTAGCTTTCATACAATTCTAAGAATGCTAACATAAATTAAATACATACAAATTTGAAATTGTAATGAGTTCATTAGAATAGCAAGGCAATTTTTGAAGGGATTTTAGTATAACATGAGTAAATAATTGAAACTGTTACTGGGCTTAGAGCAACTAGCTTTGCAAACTATGTTTCATCCCGGTTTTGACCAGCTGGGTTGGTCACTTGATAGACAACTCGGGATGGTTTTGATGTCCTAATACCCGCTATTTAGCTATCATTTTTGGAGTTAGCGATCAAAACGGGGTTAGCGACCATCGCTAAATGTTAGTGAAATCGGCCCGTGGTCTTTCACATGCGATAAGTTGTGTTGTAGTCCTCCGTTTCTGTTCAATGATAGATTTTCCAACACATTCCCAAATTGTCTCTTTAGTTCATCTCCGGTGTCATTGTTCTTCCTTGTCCAAGATGTCAGTCTTGAAAGTTATTTGGGTGTATAGTGTCTTTAATGTGCAAGTACATTGCATAGTTTTGAGCTTCATTAGAGTTAGGTATATGTGTTGATTGACCCTAGCCATTTGATTTTAGTATACCTGAGATAGTGCGGTGACCTTAGCCAAAAATGGTTTGGACTGAGTTTGGATGTGAGTATTTATCACCTTCATTGCACTTTAACATACAAAAGAATTCAACTCTTAGACCAGTATTTTGATGTCAGATTGGAATTATTTCCAAAGTTTGAGCATGCAAAAAAAAAAAAATTCCCATGATTGCAAGATTGATTTAAAGTTAATTTTTCATCTTCCTTTTTCTCTACCAAGTTCAGGTGAAAATAAATATGAAACTGATAATGTTTTTTGTGTTTGGTTTGCAGATATGAGGAGCAAGTGAGAGAGCAACAGAGCCAGCTAGAAAAGGAAGATTTCAGTGACATGGTCGCAGAACATGCAGCCAAACAAAAGGTGGGTTAAACATTATCACTTATAGATTATTCAGAGTCTTGTCGACGCGCAGTCTTTATATTAATTACATGCGCTATGCACAAGGAATAGCGGGTATTAAGACTGCGCGTCGATGGGCGTTGTACGATGCATATCGACAGACTCTGAATACTCACAGGAGCACAGATCCAAATTGATCCGCATCTCCATGAACCCATCTGCATCTATATTGGTTGGATTAAGCTAGATACACTTTGTTTGTGTTGCTGCGCTTCTTCATTGTAGAATATTAGGCCCCAAGCAAAGTATACACTGTCGGCAATTACAAGTATTTCCGCAAAGTGAAGGACATGCAACAAGCCTCCTTTTTATATCAAATATGCTAGTATTATTGAAAAATCCCTGCATGCATAGATGTTGTTTCTATAAACCAAGGCTATTTAAGAAGAATATGTTGTATTTCTGCAAAATCATCTTACTATCAAGATGGGTCTTTTTAGTCTCGCCTGAAAATTTTTCAGGAAGAGACATACCATTCCTTAAAACTGTCCGCCGTCCACATTTCTTGTCCGGAGTAAATCTTTAAAACCATATGGCCTATTTTCATGATATTTGGTGAGTGGGTAGGGTTGGAGCTGAACTGGTGCTGCGTACAATTTGAACACAAACTATGCATATAAAGTACCTAGTTTGCCTAATTTATGCGTAATTTTTTATTTCAAGTGTATCTCCTAAACCGTAAGGGCTATGGTAATGAAACTTGGTGACATGAAGGGGTTTGGTATAAGCACACGCAACATGCCTTTAGGGGGGTGCGGTGAAGGTCACTCAAGGTCAAAGGGTCATTTGAGGTCAAATTTCAAAATTGTTCTGAAAGTTAACCTGGGGTAATTCAAGGTCATTTTGAGGTCAAGGTCTTAACACATGAACATCTGACCCCGCATGGATTAAACTTGGGCCATAGAAAGTGCTTGACCCAAGGGCAAGGTCAGTCAAGGTCAAAAGGTCATCTGAGGTCAAATTTCCAAAATGGTCAAAAAGTTGCCTTGAGATACATTCAATGTCAAAAATATATCCAAAGGTCATCCAAGGTCCAAAAAATCCAAAGGTCATGTTAAGGTCATAGCCATAAATTCTGAACAAGTACCTAATTTGCATAATTTATGGGTATTTTTTTATTTTAAGTATCTCTTATCTCCTAAACCGTAAGGGCTTTGGTAATGAAACTTGGTGACATGAAGGGGTTCTGGATTAGCACACGCGACAAGCCTTTTTGGGGGGTGCGGTGAAGGTCATTCAAGGTCAAAAGGTCATTTGACGTCAAATTTCAAAATTGTTCAAAAAGTTGACATGAGGTCATCCAAGGTCATTTTGAGGTCAAGGTCATAACTCATGAACCCCTGACCCCACATGGATTAAACTTAGATCATAGAAAGTGCTTGACCCAAGGGCAAGGTCAAAAGGTCATCTTAGGTCAAATTTACAAAATGGTCAAATCGTAGGACCTATCCCTTGGGGTCAAAGGTCAAAAGAAAGGTCAAATTTTCAAGTTTGTCCAATTTCAAAGGTTTAGGTGTTAAATTGTTCCATTATGAGGGATGATAAAGTCAGCGATCAACAAAGTAGGCGATTAACAAAGTAGGCGGTCAATGAAGCAGGGGGTCGATAACACAGACAAGACTACTGCTTGCGAACCATCTTGTTTTCAAAAGATTCTATAGGAATAGTCCACATTTTAGACTACTACTGGTACATGAGTGATCCATATTCCCTGACTTAACTTATAAAGAATGGGTCATATTCTCTGGATTTACTCTACAAGAATAGATCGTATTTCAACAAAAACATATGCAAGTAGCTAAGCACACCTGTACCATATTTTAGGTCAAGAACCCCCACTCCCCACACCGATAATCTCAATAAAAGGTAAGTCCAGAGAAATGATTATAAACTTTACTTCCTTGTTTATTTAACTGCCTGAATGGTGGACAACATTTGAATGAATGTTTTATTGGTAATATTTGTAGGAATTTATACAGTTGTATGATTCATTGGAATGGCGAGTCACTTGTTCATTGTTTATCAAATTGTACCGTGTAAGTGGTATATTGTGCGCTTCATATTTGGGGGCGCTTTTTATACTGAATCCGTCTAGCATGAAAATAATTGTACTGCGGAAAATGGTATGTTCATACCATTGCACGTTAACAAATTGACAGGCATGAAAATTAGCACACGCGAAATGTTTTCAAATTAACTATGCGCAAGAATGACTGCCCTATTCACTTTTACAATATACTACTATGCGCCCATATTTCTCAGTTATGACATAGAAATGGTTAATATGGAGTGTTTCTAATTCCTATATTAGGGGGGGTTGGATAAATTATTGTGATTGTATTTGTGTCAAAAGTATTGTTTAAAGGTACATGGCTTAATAAAAAGAAGAGTACAACATAAATATACACTGAAAATTTCACTTGATTCCGACCCTTCGTTTCCAAGTTTTACCCAATTCAAATTGCTGAAAATTTTCGATATTTATACTCTTGAATTGGGATCATTTATGTACAAATATGCATCAAATGAGCTACCATCAGCATTCTCAAATTATTTTAAGAAACGTTCAGAATTCCATAACTATTCGACAAGACAACGAGACAATTATCAATATACCAATTTCAAAAGATTTTTTTCTGATCATTCTGTTCGAACTACTGGTCCACATCTTTGGAATACCCTTGATAAATCGATACAAAACTCAAAATCGGTTAAAAACTTTCGTAGCAATTTAAAACAGAAACTCATTTTAAAATATGAATAAATTTAGTCTGTCTTCAGAGTAGCAATGCACCTTTCCCGCCTTTTTCAAACTTTTCTTTTTGAGCATTTGTCCCAGTCTTGTCTAGTGGTTGTACGTTTCTTCTGTTTTTGTACTGTAAGTTGTTATTTATTTTTCTTTAATTTAAGGGGTATTACATTCCACGGGCCTTATTGGCCTTCTAGTATTATCCCCCATAACTGTATCTGTATTTGTTTTCTTTTTTAAATGTTTTTTGATGTAGATTGTATTTTTAAATTCTTGCTTGATTTTATATTATATGTATTTGTTATGGAAATAAAATGAACAATGAACAATGAACAAAGTTACAAGATTTTCAGCATTTGGAAAATCCCCATAGGCTACTGTGTTGTAATTACTGTCGGGCCCCGACAATAATTAGAAAATGACACATTTTCTCACTTTCCTCGAAAATGCAAGTATATATGACAGAATGGTTTGGGGATCGTAACATATATCAGTTGAGGATTCTTATAAGCTGAGGAAACTCAATTTTGATAGAGGTGACCTTGAGGGTGAAAAGTGGATCATGAATTGCCCCTTTAAGATGTTTCAATTTCAAATTTGAACTAGAACTGAACTGTCCCTGAAGTGACAGAGACCCTGCCAATTTCCATATTTATGTGTGGAATAAATATGTCACCTTATTCTTGGAAATTAAAAATAAGACGTTTGACCCGCAGGAAAAGATCGGACAACGGGGTCAATAACAAACAATGTGACACATTAACCTTTGAATTCTGACAAAGTAAAGAATTTGACCTTTCTTTTGACCTTTGACCCCGAACGAAAAGTAGGAAAACAGGGTCACCATTGACACTTTTGATCGCTGATCCAAGGCAAACAATTTGACACCTTAAACTTTGAAATTGGACATAGTTGGTAATTTGACCTTTCTTTTGACCTTTGACCCCAAAGTAAGGGTCGGACGATAAAGTCACCATGGACGTTTTTGATCGTTGGTCCAAGACGAACAGTTTGACACCTCAAACGTCGAAATTGGACAAAGTTGAAAATTTGACCTTTCTTTTGACCTTTGATCCCAGGAAAAGGTCGGATGACGGGGTCACCATTGAACTTTTGACCGCTGTTCCAAGACGAACAATTTGACACCTTAACCTTTGAAATTGGACATAGTTGGTAATTTGACCTTTCTTTTGACCTTTGACCCCAAAGTAAGGGTCGGACGATAAGGTCACCATGGACACTTTTGATCTTTGGTCCAAGACGAACAGTTTGACACCTCAAACGTCGAAATTGGACAAAGTTGAAAATTTGACCTTTCCATTGACCTTCCTTTTGACCTTTGACCCACAAGGAAGGGTCAGGTGATAGGGTCACCATGGACACTTTTGATCGTTGGT
>JXSR01S036470.1:9857-22006 GCA_000969725.1 Ophiothrix spiculata | reverse complement strand
ATTCAGTTTTGAATGCAGGAGGAAGACCGGAGTACCCGGAGAAAAACCTGCGGAAGCGAGCATGGACTGAAAACCAAATGCACATAAAGCGCCGGGCGCGGGACTCGAACACGGGACCTCATTGGTGCAAGGCGAGGTAACTACCGCTGCGCCAACCGGGTATGAATTGATTCAGTCATTAATCTATCTCTTTTCACCGATTCCTGCTGTGCGCAACATTGATAACCAGATAGGAAACCTTACGACCGTAGCATGGCCAGGATTTAACATGAAAATATCAAAAATAAACATAGTAAGAACACAAAATTGCATTTTGTGTTTATTGTAGATGGCACTCTGACAAAATCGCTGATACCTGCAATCGTAGTGGTCACGGCAAAGTGAGGTGGACTTGACTGGTAAATAGTCAGTTTGGCGACTAGCGGAAAAGAATACCTAATAACCCACAAGAGTTTATAAATACTTTAATTAAGTAACTCTTATTTGATTAGGTAGATTAGGTATTAATACATATAGCAGCAACTTCAGAAAGACAAAGCCATTGATTATCAAGCGGTAGCAGTAGTTCAAAATGCGCATACAAAAATTGACCAATTCAGTATCGAAGTGTTACGTGTCATCCCATTTATCACCCAGACAACTGGATCACGCTTTCTTGTTTTGAACCATGATCGAAATGATCACCACACAAAAGAATTGCACTTACCGTTGTCAGGAGATGTGTGTGATCCAGTAACTGGGTGAGTTATGTAATCACTTCGATACTGAATACCTCTGGACTTGCTTGTAGCTGCACTTCAAATACTCTGATAATTCAGTATCGAAGTGTTACGTGTCATCCGATTATCACCCAGACAACTGGATCACGCTTTCTTGTTTTGAACCATGATCGAAATGATCTCCACACAAAAGTATTACACTTACCATTGTCAGAGTATGTGCATGATCCAGTAACTGGATGAGTTACGTAATCACTTCGATGCTGAATAGCTCTTACATTTTGCCTAGATTGTAATCATTCTTGCATCTAGATTGTAATTTTTGTGTTACTTTATTGTCTTGTTATCATTTGCTAAAAAAGGTTGTATATCCTTAACACTGGCTTCTACTGTATTTTTTATATTCATGCAGGCATGATTTGAAAATATTGCTGTGAACATTGTATAATAAAAATGTTTTTGATATATATCATCAATATATTAGTGTCATTAATTGTCTTTCTTTTGATAAAAATGGATTAGAATCACAAATTGTGTTTTAAATTAACTTTATGAAGAGCACAAATTACTAAATAGATTGCCAATTCATTCTTGTACAAAACAACTTCACTGAGATGCCACATTCCCGTTGCTTCATCTTCTGTGTTTATCTGAAGATCATGATCATCTTGATGAGACCACAAGATCAGAAAAGTGTATCATGATTAGGGATGCATCGATACAGTGGCGTAGCTAGGGGGGCAAGGGGGGGGGGGCAAGTTGCCCCAGGCGCCACCTCTAGGGGGGCGCCAAATCGCCACTACATGAAAAATAATTGGACCAACAACAGGGGACACACTGCTGAAATTAGCACATTTTTGCCTAATTTTTTTCTAAAATATGTGCAAAGTTTGAATTTAAGAAGATGAACAAAGACAGTTTCACAAATTCCATCTTTTTTTTGTTCATTTTTTCTTCTTTTGCTGTTTTTCCCTACAATTTAACAAATCTATTTCTATATTCATCAATTTTTTATCACTCCAATTTTTTCTTCACAATTTTGTCTGTCCAGGGGGAAGAAAAGAGGTAAGCTGAACCTTGCCATCCCATTGGTTATACCACTGTATGGATCAAAAACAAATGCATTAACATGATAAAATTTGAAAGAATAATAAAGATCATTCAAATCCTGCTTTTAATGATTTTTAAAATCACAATTTGAAACATGTTTATTCATTTCACTCAATTTCAGATCTTATCAATAACACGTTTTGAATGTTGAAGGCTTCCATACATTCCTTTGAAGATAGGACCCAGAACTTGAATCGATAAAAGTGTGGAGATTCTTATCATAGGAAAATGTGTTTGTGATTAAATCTAAAAATACAGGCTGACCTTGAATTTGAAGCTAGTTTCTCACATTTTATTCCCAACCTTACTCAGTTGTGGTGGGATTTTAATCAGAAAATCAATTAACTCAAACACCACTGTATATCACAATTTCCCAATAAAGAATCTGCTAAGTCCAATACCGTTATAGATGCTCACATAGATGGGGTGGATAGGACAGAGTCACTGAGCTATTTGGGTGAAAGAAATTCCATAAATCCAAATTTTCCTGAAATTATGGGAAATAAAAATCTCTTCCAGTATCAAAGAACATATTACATTGGTTAAGCTGAATAGCTACTATGCTTAGCATAGCACACAAAATTCTTCAATTTAAGGCCTTTATTCATTACCAGTTTGCGGGGGGTTTTTTTAATTTCACTTGGGCAAAAACAGCAATTCATCACATTTTATTGATCACGTTAATAAATTTGCACCAAAGTAACTTGTCCTCAAGGTTATTTTATTTATAGACTTAATCAGAAATGCCACAATGCTATTTGACTGATGAAAAACAAGTCGCTTTTTATTGATTGCAATTCTGAACACGATTGCCGAAAGAAAATATTTTAGGGCAAAAGGAAATTTTGAATAAAATCTAATCAAAGATAATCTTTACACAATTTACCTTATTGTGGCTATACCAAAAATAGCAATCTAAATGTATTAAATATTTTCAAAAATTTATAAAGCCATTTCAATTCATAATTGACAATATATAAGAAAATTCTTGATCATATAATATTGGCTCTGGTTTAACGAAAAATAGGAAATAACTCATTGTTTAACAATGACAAAATTTTATTTGACCAAATTTTAAGAATTTTATTTGCAGATGATTAACACTTTATGTTCCGTCACGACTGTCAAGCACTAAATATTGAGAAATTTTGATTGATGAACCTTAATTTAAGTCAAAAAGTATAATTTTATTTTGAAAGTTAATCTCTGGTATGAGGCTATTCTCTAAAAGTTTGTATTGAACATGAAAGAGGTTAAGTTTCATTGGTATAACATTCCTTTTGTTTTCTGAGATTGCGGATACATCAAAAGAAATTCCAATTTCCCTTTCAAATTATGTGCTAATAAAGTTGATTTTAAGATTCCAAACGACAGGGGGTAGTATTTATCATTGTCGATAATGCTTATTAATATAATAATATAAGAAAATCTAAATATTTTGACATACGTGTCCCGTCATATCTAAAGGTACCTTAATACCGGCATAGTAAATTACGAGATATGAGCCATTGAAGCTGAGCATAATCAAAAATCACGTCCAAGGTCGAATTTCTAATTTCATCAGAAACGTTACCTTTGAAGTGTATTCTATCATATTAATCAGGTTTCAACATCCAAAACATAAGACAAATGTTTTAAAAATCAATATAAAAATCCTTTCCCCATTAAAGTTTTACTTAGTACAAAAACTTTAAACTCGATTTTGTCAGAACTATAGTTTTCCGAATCAGCCCGATGCCTTTTGCCAATTTGGATGTAACTTTGCAACCGCAAGTCCAACAACCAAAAGTAAGGTGTCATTTCAAAGCTTAAAATCTCAGCTTTCAGATGAGATCAAAAAATCCATTTTGATTTTGCCGACCTTAAGGTACCTTTCGATATGACGGGTCACATATGGGGCTGAATTTGGCAATGATATTTTGCATGCTTCCATTATTACCGCTAACACTTCAAATGATGTAAAAATCCTGAAATGTTTGGGAAACCACATGGGGATGATGCTGAACTTGTCCAATGCCCCTTTAAAACACACTGCTGGCTGAGACAAATTCTAACAAAACTGTTAAAGATAAGCTTCTTTCAGCTTACTTGGTACAAAGTACCAAGTTGGGTTTCCTTGGCGAAAGCCTAAACAAGGTGTATTTTTTGTATGTAGTGATTTTTGCATTTTGAAGAAAAGTCCAATAAAAATGTTGTTCATTCTTTTATTTTAAAAGCATTTATGCTTTAGTTTGAACCCTGGACCACTTACCTACACCTGGATCCAATGCCTTTTACTAAACTTCATGTCATAAGTTCCTACCCATGATTTCCACATGCTTGCAGATGAATTAAATTAACATTTTTCTGATAATTTTTGGCACATCAACCAAGTTTCATTGATTTGAAGTCGGAATGTATCATCAAATTCGCCAACAAGCGACACCGATTTGTAAAGAACAGTCGATTTTAAAAAATCACCTCTGAATTCAATTCTTGCTAATTCCTGAACGACAGACATTCTGAGAGTAAAACCATACACACCATGAATACACAACACTAGTAGCCGGGATCAAAAACACTAGGATTCGCTCTACAGCGTGGGCTATTCAATTTCAATGTAACGGCACACAATATGATTAATGACCCTTTGATTCCATAGAACAGTAACTACTTGCCCTGTACTCATTTGGTATTGATGATTGCTCTATGCGTGAAATTGATCAATTATAGATTACTAACTGCGTATTACTTGATGTGAGTGTAATTGTACAACAATAATGCACCGCGTGCTGAAGTTGAAGTTTTCCGCACTTACGAGGCGCAGCCGAGTGAGTTGGACAACTTCGACTTCAGCACAAGGTGCATTATTGTTGTACAATTTCACGAGCGTCAAGTAAAGAGCACTTATTAATCTAATTCATACACGACAATGATTAGAATAATATTGCAAAGAAATTAAACGGCATAATCATTTTAAAATGTGTTTGCTATTTCAATAAAAAATACAACCATCCATCATCCCATGTTAAACATTGTAATTTAGATTTACCTTTCTTTTAAAATGAAACTTGCCCTATGAATTTACAAGAAATGAATTCTGAGGGAGTGTTTTAAAATCGATAATTCTTTGCAAATCGGCATCGCTTGTTAGAACTACAGTCAAGTTAGCTCAATGGTAAGGGCTTCATGCCTGTGATGCGGAAGGTCCCGAGTTCGAACCCCACTGGTGCCAAGAGTTGAGTGTGCTTGAAATTCCCTTGGACAAGGAACTAATTGCTAATTGTCTTGTGGAAACCCGTACGAAACTCGGGGAGCTGATCCGAGCAGCGATGGTGCGTATGTTGGCTGATCAAGGTTCAGCGCCCCAAGAGGTTGCCGCAGACCTGAAATGATGCTTGGTGTGGAATGGAGCTTACTAAGGCCACAGTGGTCAGCGAACACCTGTAAAGTGTGCAGAGGCCGAGTGGAATATCAAATCTGGGAGGCATAGTGCACTATAAATCCCCAGCATTTATTTGGACCCTGGACCACTCACTTCCCTATTCTACTCCTAATCCTACGTTGACTCATCAATTTGTATCTCTCAATGTCTATCTATTCTTGTTTTTAACACACCACGCACTGCATAGTGATGCCAACCAATCCATGGCGCTTTATGTGCATTTGGTTTTCAATCCATGCTTGCTTCTGCAGGTTATTCTCCAGGTACTCCGATCTTTCTCCTGCATTCAAAACTGAATTTAAGAAACATCCTGGAGCCCTGTTGAAGATAAGCTTCCTTTAGCTTACTTGGTACCAAGAACCAAGTTGGGTTTCCTTGGCGAAAGCCTAAACAAGGTGATGACAAACTTTGACAGACCAGACCACAAATTTGACTTGTGGATGTCGGGTGTAGTTCATCGTGGTGTCATTATAATCCTTATAACATGATCTAAAGAGTAAAAACAACAAGTCACTGACTAATACAGCTTATCTGTGATGGATGGTCACATATATAAAGTTACTAGTATTAGAATTATATAATGTCTCACTTTTTTGGCATGTTGCCAGTTGCACTTTGAAGCCAATTAGTAGAAAAATACCAGTCTTTTTGGTTCATTATTGTCACCAGTTAGTATGCACTTTTTTAACAGCTTTGATTATGAAAATAACCCGGTTTATTCTCAATCCATAATTGCATGCTTATTGGGAGGTAATTATATTCATTTCAATTTAGACAAGTGGCTGTACTTTGTACAGACCTATTTTTTTAACAATGACATTTAGAAAAATAAGCTCAATAATGTTTAACTAAGTCATTAAACACGAAATAGGCCATAAAATTGACTAAATCATAATTAAACATTGCACTTTTTCATTTTTATTATATAAACAGCACCTTTAGGAAATATGTTATACAATTATACAAAATGAGTATTTTTGCTTCTACAATTGCTATTCAAGTTGCTAAAATTTCTAACATAATGTATTTTTACTTCTTAAGCTATGGTCACAATACTTCATACAAATGGCTACGAACAGTGTTTTGAAAATAATTATTTTGCCATTTTGTATGAACTTTAAGCAATAGTTGTTTTTCCAAACTGCATCCATAGACCTTTAGAACTTTGTAGGAAATGGTTCAAAAATTGTCAGTATATACACCATACACATATTTGTAGGTATTCATTCAAATGCAGTATGGACAATAAACCATAGCTTTATAGAAAAAGCAACCTCTGAAAAGATTATAATGTTCTGATTCTTTGAATGAGTTATTATTATTATTATCAATAATATAACAGCTAAATAATTCTGTGTCACTTGATTGGCGCATCTTGGGTCACGTGCCAGTGGTCATTTGGTCCATTTGATAGTAAACGTCGCCGTGCAAAAATTTTGATACATTGCACAGTTACCTTTTTTGGTAAGACACAACCTCAGTCGTGGGCGTAATCTTATATTGAGTACGCTTGCACAGTCCTCGGTTTGTTTTATTTACAAAGGTTTATTTAGATGTCATATAAAACAAATAATGAATGTTTCTTATTCGTGTCAATGGAACAAATATTTCATTCGTGAAAAAACAAATGCCCCATTTAACTCCGCTTCGCCTCATTTGAATGGAGCATTTGATCTTTCACTGAATGACATATTTGTACCATTGCACTCATAAACATGAATTATTTGTATACTATTTCATTCAAAATCACTACAACTTAATTATTGATGAACTAATTCCACAATTCATTCTCTAATTTTCCTACCTGATTGGCTTAACCCAAAAGGTATCTCCTATATCAGTCTCTATTTATGTCACCTGGTAACAGTGTTAAGAGTAGGTACCTAATACCTATCTATGTCAGTGCCCCTAGGATTTCAACCATAAGCTGCTGGCAAGCTCTTCTCAAGCCCCTGTCATCCTCTGGCTGACTTAACTTGACAAAGGATTTCACAAAGATGACATAACCCGTAGTGTGCGTACCATGCATCATAAGATAAAAGAGGTTTGAAACTGGAAATAGCAAACGCTTTGAAACATTATGAAGGGTTATTAAAGAGGCAATTGTAAATAAACAACAGAATTTGGTATTGCAATGTGTTTATGATGCTTTGAAATGCTGATGAAATTGACTCATACATTCAAAAGTATTTATACTTTGATCAACACCCAATAGGCAGGCCTCTTCACATCGTGAATTGATACAGATAAGCGCGTGCATAGCTGGACACAGCACAACTGCAGAAGACGCAGCGCGCGTTGCAGTTGTGACTCCCGCATCATTATATACGACGCGCATGTAACTGGGATTATGTTTACTTGCGAATGAAGAAAAGCCTCATAATTCCCGTCTATTAAGTGTTGATCAAAGTATACACATGTGCTAAATTGTCACAATTTCAAGATCAAGAGTACCTGACTGTCACATCAGTCTGTATCTCACATGGTAGTTGTGTTACCTCACATGACCAAGCCCATAAATCTTTTTGAAGATTCACATTGTAGCTAGTTGAACTTGATGCGACTGCCTGGCAATTGTCGTAGTACTTCCCTCCCATGCTGGTCACATCTTGTGACAAGGCTAGATACACTAATGTAGTGGCACCTTGATGGGGAGTCTGTAAGAAGACAAATAAAGAAAAGATGCAAATCTTATTATCAAACTTCTCATGTAAATGATTTTATAGAAGAACAAGTTAATTTTTGTGTTGTACTTGCAGCAGTTCTAGATTTCTATATTTCTTGATCTCAAAATGAACCTCCCAACCTTTTTTAGTCATTTTCAATTTCAGACTGCCATATCTCAAACTTGACTTTGCCGCGAATTATGATGTACCTTTTGATGTCATGAAACCACAACAAATGTATCCTTAAAGCCATGATGACACTATCATTACAACGAGTAATGTTATTGCAGATCATGTGGTAATTGAATCAAAATAGCTACAATATTTCAAGGTGTTAGTAATACACAAAATATACTGCTCCTTTGGGTTTTGGTAAAAAACATTTCTAAGTAGGACAACTTGCAAATGCTTGAGTATTAATACATAGGTTTCAATCAAAAATGTTTTCAAAACTTAGAGCCCACGTGGGGAGGGGTACTCACACAAATTGAAGGTACAGGTATGCGCTGTAATTAAGAATACCTTTTAAAGTCTTCTCTTGCCCTCCACATAAGTCCAGATGTAAAGACCTCGCTTTCAAATAGTGCAGGTTAAAAAAGTGTGTTTTCAAGTTTATTTGATCAAATTTCAACTCTTTTGGTCATATATTTATGGAAAAAATCAAGTATTGTAAGACTTCAATTTAGAAAAATTATCAACAACCTATACATTTAACAAAAAAAAAATGTTTTTAAGTTGTGTTTTTGGAAAACCTGTATGGCACATACCTTCAAAATATTTCAGTTATCTCCCCTCCCCTCCCCGAGACTTGGGCATTTATCAAAAGTAGATATTTTTATGTGCTTTATAAACCGGTATGTAGAACCTTATAACTCTATGATGTCAACCCTTCATATATATGGCAAGAAATTTTATCCCTGGGATTTTATCACAGGTCCTGAGGTAAATTTCTTTGGTAATTGAATCAAAATATGGTAACACATGTGTGTTATTGTAATGTAAAATGTCGCTGGTAAGTTCAACATTATCCACCAACATTTGTGCAAACATGTTAGCACCAACTGAGGCCCCAATGGCACTAATGGGGAAATACAAGTTTTCATAGTCAAATTCACTCCACATATATCAATCAAAATATTTAGATTTACTTTCATTAAGTATCAATTACAGCAATGATAAATGATGTTTTTAATCTACTACTATTTGATGTAAAAAGAATGTTTTACAAACCAAACTTATTCATTTTCTCAACCCCAACATGCCACAGCTCAACAAATCCAACAAGCGCAAATCAAGAAATTTGTCAAAGTCCAAATGGCAGGCCTTACTCGGTGGCCTTGAGTAGACATGGGATCAGGATGTGAGAGGTCTTGGGTTCGAACCCCAAGGGAAACAAGAAATTTTTGTAGAACATATTCAGACTTGGATAGTTTTTAAGTGTTTGGGAGTTAGGATTATGAAGGTCTATAAATGCATAGTAGACACGCTACCATATTTAAATCCTAACACCTTACAGTCCAACAAAATTCAACATTCAAAAATCAAGAAATTCGCCAACAGGGATATATATGGGCACAAAATGGCTACCATGGCAGGCCATACTCAGTGGCTTGACATGGGATTGGCATGGGAAACAGACAATTTGTGTATAACATATTTGGACTTTTAAGCATTTGGGAGTTAGGTTTATTTTACAACACCAATACATAATTTTATTTTACACAAAGCAATTACGCATGGCTGATAATACTATTTGAGTAGAAGTATTCCAGTTTCCAAAAAATGCACCTTAATTGAAATGCAAATAGCAAGAGTCAATTAAGATGGTTTCACATCTCCATTGTGTGCAGAGGAATGCCTAAACCCTCAACTTTCAATATTTGCCAGGATATCTCTCTTTATTTCTCTGCAGTGTCTGCAAGGTAAGGTTTGCATCAATGCAAATGAGAGGCTATAAATACCAATTTCATTTGCATTTCATCTGCCTGAATTGCTGAGCCTAGACCCTTAACAAATGCACATATTTGATCAGCCCAGTGCAAATTACTCAACTCTCACTTAAGTTAATTGGCACCAGATAGCATAAAGCCAAAACCAGTTAAGGCTGGGGTAGACTTTCAACTAGCATAAACGTTTTTTGTACTCTCAAAGTAATTACATAAACCATGTAAACATATATATTTTAGAAGCGGATTTTTATCCTGAACATATTATATTGATGATATTGGATTTTGATCGAAAATGTCCATTTTGGCAAAACATGCCAAAAACCATATTTTTTGCACCAAAAATGTCTGGAAAGCCTAACAAAAAGTTGAATTTGTGAAATTTTGAACTTTTTTGCTTTTTGCAATTTAGAAATGTCCAGGAAGGGCTTTCTCAAATTTTTGATTATTATTGCCAAAAATATCTAAAGTTGGGAGATAGAAGAACTGAACATAGGTACAAGGATATAAAGCTATAACGATACACACTAGCATACGAGACCACTGTTGATACTACCGTATTTCTAATACATAATCAGATAAAGAAATGAAGAATTACGCATTTTATTAGAAAAAAATCCTGTTCGGCCAGGATTTTTTTCTAATAAAATGAAATCCTGGTATGTTTGTGATTTGTCTGATTGTTATTAATGTTCTAGTGTACGATGCATATTTCTCCATTCCTTTATCTGCCAAAAATAGATCAAATATTGCCATTTTGGTGGCAGTGGTGGGATTTGTTTTACATTTTTTGATCTATTTTTGCATATTTTTTGAAAAAAGTCAGTTTAGGTCTACTTAGTTACTTTTTTTGTTTTCAGGGCATCATCACTTCAGGTCTTCTTGGCCTTTTGATTATGTGTCCTCAATATCATCTAGTTTTACCTTATGATGTGTTTCTAATGCATTCATGTGATCTTGATTGTTTTGTTTTAAATGCTTTTAAGCAGGAACACCAAGTCTGAATACCTTCATAATTGAAACAGAAAAATCTTACAGATCAAAAAAACACACACAAAAAACCACACCCAATTCCAAACATTTTATTGAATTGTAGATCATATAAATATTGTTGTAAGTTACAATATTGTTAAACCCTATCACAAAATATCTATCATCTATCACACAAACATTCACCTAGAGCTAGTATACATGTTAAAAGATTGCAATAGAGTTGTTTTGTTGACTATTCTGACCTTTAAGTTTTACTCTATAAATTGAGTATGTATTAGCAAATTGGAGCCCTATATGTCATTAATACATGATTTTTATTAAATAAGTGGGACATTACTGGGTCACATTAACCATCGCTTGTCTGCTCTAGTTACATTAATGAGAAATCTTTTCGCAATGTCTATGATAGGTCTTTTAGTAATGTCTATATAGAGGTCTATCAATGGTTTGAGATAAAATGGTTTAAAGGTGTAGGTTCCGATCACATTCTCATCCCCCAGGGCTCAACTGGAAGTAGTATATTTTTGATACCAAATGAAAGCCCATATTTTTCTGATTATAAATCCAAAATGTCACCCCAAAATTCTTTATAGTTTTGGAGATATAGCACAAAATGTAAAATCAATTGGTATACCTATTTTCCCTTTCTTTTGTATTTACATAACAGCCTCATCCCCAGGGTTGCATACTTTCTTTTGTCTCTCAGGAGGAAACAAGATAAAAGCTAAGGTTGAAACCTAGCACAATGCATTTCAGAGGTCAAGGTCAATCAGTTAAAAGTAAATTTTACACATCCTAAAATAGGAACCGACACCTTTAAGAACAAAAAACAACTGAAAACTAACTATGATACCAAATCCACTTGTCCAATTCAACTGCTGATTTTCTGAATTTTCATTTTCTTCACTATTTGAAAGGCAAAAAGGAAAAAAAGAAATGGAACAAAAATATTAAGTAGGATTTTTTTTACTCTGGCAAAGTGAACGGAAAGTTACGATTGAAGATTTTGAATAAATGGCTGCTCAAGTAAAAATATGGTGAAAAGAATTTCGTATTTTGACATAAAATGCATTAACACATAAGTGTGAAACTATACCTCTCGTTTTGAAGGTCAATTATGGAGGGATGTGCAATTATTCGTGGGTAAATGATCGCGTTTTGCTATCATCTGGCTCATTCTCCGATAAACCGTGCAGCTTTGGTTAGAGAAATGTTGAAACTTCGACTACTAATAACTCATGAAAAACATACAAAATCATAAACTCTTATGGTTTCTGAAGAAGAAAAAGTG
>JXSR01S036467.1:15764-29129 GCA_000969725.1 Ophiothrix spiculata | reverse complement strand
GGTATTTTTGTCAAGAGGCACGGTCCGTACGTTTCGTGTTTAGGGGTCAGAAAACACTGATTTTCAACAAAAAGGGGTATATTTTCAAAATCCAACCACCCAAAAATTACCCCAAACACGTTTGAGGGTAATTTTTTAGAATTTTTTGGGGGGTTTAAACTTGTTTAAGGGGTGTTTATTTAGAAAAAACTTGTTAAGGGGGTAAAATGAAAGGATTAACCGTGTGAAATCCTTGTTTAAGGCTACTCGAAAAACGTGTTTAGGGGGTATTTTGAAAACCTTTGTTCACGCATGTGTACACCATTATAGCTAAGTGGCCCCCCCGGGTGTTGAACTTCTCCGATGTCCCTTTAATCCTAAACACAATTGGCCCGTATTCACAAAAGTTATTCCAGGAATAACTTTATTGTGGATTTTTCATTCTTGAAATAGAGTTAGTTCAGAGCCATGAACTAAGTTGGATTTTATACAGCCTAGGATAACTTGCCTGTGGAATTACTTTATTCTTCATATGTGAATACAATATGGCATCACCAATGGCAGAAATAAAAAGTTATTCCTGGAATAAAGTTATTCCCCTTTTGTGAATACGGGCCAATGTCATATATTCCTGTCAATGTCATATTCATATTGGATGGTGTTAATAAAGTAGCCCTCATCGATGATGAGTCTCCAATATGGCGGATAGTGAATGAACCACAGCCTAATATGCCTCCTGATATTCTTGTGTAATAGACCCAACATCATTACGAAACATGGTGTTCAGAAGTCGGATCTGACATTTGGAGGTCTCCCGCCTGTTTTGATGCGAATCTCGTCGCTGAGGATGTTGCGAAAAGTGTGAAAATGACTGATTTTCTGTTGTCGCCGGGCGTTAGAAATAGCACTGTGTGTTAAGCATGGAAGTTGGCCGAGATGGGTGACATGTTGCTTCACGGCGTAATTGACTACGGCTGTAAATAGCTAACGGAAATGTTTACATTGCGAATGCAAGTGTAGAATTTGATTTTTGGTCAAAACCTTTTTGATTTTCAAGAAAAAAACTTTGCATTTTTCTCTAAAAAATTTTTCAATCAAAAAATAGTGCTCTCAAAGCTAATTTTTGTCTTTTTTCAAAACATTTTTGTCAAAATGTATTTGTTTTTTGATCTGAAGATACTAGAAACAAGACTCTGAATTTTTTGGTCAATTTATTTTTGAGCAATTTTTTCCTAATAATCTTTTTGGAAAATATTTTTTCTAACTTTTGCATTTTTCTTATGCAAGAAAAGATGTTGGTTAATCACTTTCTTAGAAATAAGGTGGAAAGATTAATCTCTCTTTCATTTGGTAAAAAAGAAAGGATGTTGGATGGTGTTAATAAAGTACGCCCTCATCGATGATGAGTCTCCAAGATGGCGGATAGTGAATGAACCACGGCCTAATATGCCTCCTGATATTCAAGTGTAATAGACCCTACTTTCCTTACGAAACACATATGACCCGTCATATCAATATATACCTTCTGGTCGGCATAGTATTACGTAATACAGTCCATTGAAGCTGAGCATAGTACAAAATCGCATCGCAAGGTTAAAGGCATTAGCCACGATCATATTTTTCAAACTTGCTATATGGAACATACCATTTTACAAATATCAGTTCAAGTACAGCCTGCCATTAATTCAGATACATTCGCTATCTTTGTGAAGTTATAACCAAAAATCGGAGAATAAGTCATTCAAGTTGTAACTTTGCAACCAAACACATCCAGTAACCAAAAGCAATTTGTCATTTAAAACTGCTCAGCTTTCAGATGAGACCAAAATATCTGTTTTGATTTTGGGACCCTTGGGTGGGTTTACTTTGTACACTGACGACTTGTCATCGACGGCAGGTAACGGACTTGAAAATCAAGTATCGAGCTTGGCTGACATAAAGGAACAAAGGCTGACAACGAGTGATGGGGGTTGATTTTCAAGTCCGCTACCTTCCATCTGCAACAATTTCTCACAGTGTAAACCCATCATAAAGGTTAGTACCTGACCGATCTGATTGGATTGATCTGAATCGTACCGATTTTAAGCTGATAGGATATGAATCAGAATTACAAACAAATCAATATTCTACCGATCTCACAAACAGACTCTATGAACCCTAGGAAAAGAACAAACATTCAAGTTAATTGCATCTTTTAGTACCAACCAGACTTACTAGAACCATTACTCAGGCAACAACAAAATATTATAAACATTACATATTTTTGCCTAGAATTTTCTATTACAATCACAAGATATGGAAATGATCGATGGATTCACCAATTTTACTTTATTATTGGCAATTTATTGTTCTTTGTAATATACATTTAGAGAATCGGAATCTGAATTTAAATCGGATTGAAACTACACTGTAACTAAGATCGGAATTGGCCACAGAGCTCTATACCCCACCACAAAGCCCATGGCTAGTTAGTAGATTTGAAACCTACAATTACATGGAATATTATAGTATTCAAGAGAAGAAGAAAACATGTTAACTCTAAATAGAGAAAAAAAAAAAAGCTGAGCTATGTTCCGTTTGAGATATACCAGGTGTCCCAAAAAATGGTTACATGTAGAAAAATGACCTTGTGCTAAGACTATAATAGTTAGAGAAACGAAACTTAACACATATTATTTTACAACCCTCTTTTAGATACCCGTAAAATTTTGATATCACAGCATTATTAGTTTATGAGTTATCAACAAAGATAGATACCTATGTCAGAAACGCATTTGTTAAAAATTCAACAAAATAATAAGTATACACGTTTTGTGGTATTTTAATTTGTATTTTTTTCTAAATAATCATGATCAGAATTTATATTTAACTAAATTTGATACAATTTTAATTGATAGAACTCTGTTTTAGTATATCTATTATGCAAATTACGGGATTCCATGCATTCCAGAATAATGTTGTTTATATTGAACCTGTCAATCAAGTTTTGGCGCGAAAGTTGATGAATACGCAAAACATGATAAAGCACAATCAAATTTTCATGGGTAACATTAATTCTTTAACTGTTTAGTTTAATCTGCAAACTTGTGTAAATTTTGAAAAAAAATAATATTAAACTTACAGGACATGTTTAAATTATAATTTTCTTTATAGTAGCAAAAGTCTGATCGACATTTAGAAATAACAGAAATAGCAATATTTTGAATCGGTTGCCATTTTTGCCCAAAATCAGATTTCGACATAATTTTCAGAACTGTAGTAATTCATTACGTCATAATTACGTAACAAGTAGTCAAATTTTCATGATTTTGGTACCAATATGAAGAAGAATCTCTACCCTATACTGTGGTATGCAACAACCTAACTTTTGACATGTCAGTTTTAAGTTTACATGAGGTTGAACGAGGGTTAAAATTCCATCAAACGAACATGCTTCTGATTTTGTTGAATTTTGAACAAACGCGTTTCTGACATAGGTATCTACTTTTGGTAATAACTCAAAAACAAATAACGCTGTGATATCATAATTTTACGAGTATTTAGTAAAGGGTTGTATTACAATATGTGCAAAGTTTTGTTTCTCTTACTGCTATAGTTTTAGCACACGGTCACTTTTCTATATGTAACCATTTTTTGGGACACCTGGTATATATGAAAATGTGTGTAATTATGATAACCATAATTGATTTATACAGTAACATATCTTTAAGGCGGCTCTGAAATACAAAATTACCCATAAAATCAAAACGGTTTGACCAATTCAACTGAAATTTGAAACTTAGACCTCTTTTAGTGGTCATCTTACATATGACATTGAAATTCAAATTTTGAAATATTGGACCAAGATCCTTTAAAAGGACATTTTGTAAGTGTTTGTTACAAGGAAGGAGCACTGAAATGAAAATGTGACCCTCCATCACAAACCTCCAGTAATGTTATCGTTTTTCATTTTGAGCAGAACAGGATAGGCATATTAAGAACTTTGTATTCTGACAAAGAATGACAACATTGTGATTTTTGCAGATTTGAAATGTTCATTATTTTTTTCAATCTCTTAGCAAAATATCAGCTTTCATTTCAACTTCAAAATATCTGAAAACTGTAACATTTTGTTAATTAATGTAGTCACATTAGAAATGTGCAATATGTACATTAAACATTAATGTACATTTTCTCAGTTTTAGGTTTTCCGAGATGTACATGTATGTTGTGTTTTGAAAAATTGTTTCGCTACTTCAAAGTGTCACATAAATTTGAAACAAGTTTCATTTGGAAGCTGAAGGTATGTTCTTTTTGAACACACACAAAAAACTAACAAACAACAAAAATACAAATTTGACCTGGAACCAACTTTACTAAAAATTGTGGTGGATGGTCACAGATAAATTTTGTTCTTTGTAAATCACAATGATTTTTTCTATTAGCAATTAGCAATCAATAATGTTACCTGAAGTGTTTTTAAAAGGACCAAAAATAATATTTTTCAAGTCAGCATTTCTTTGTTGCATTTAAGGATAATTATAGATTAATGATTTTGAAGTAAAAGTCAATTTTTTACATTATAGGATACAAGATGCACACTTTCACTTAGACTTTCACAAAGTCTTCAGCTTTTATTTGGTTCCCCTTTTTTGAGTGTGTCTTAATGCATTTTAGTGATCTTTTGTTAAGAATAAAAATAACACTTTTTCAGTTTGATCTCACATTATCATAGTCACCCCATCTTCAATATACATGTAGACCAATGCCCAAGGATGAGGAAGAAAGAAACCATTCTCAAATAATTTGCCGTCCAGGATCTGCATCCACTATCCATGCTCTCTGGAGCTTAACTCAGAAACTGTATCCTCTTCGTTCATTATATTTAGTGAATGGGTGGAGTTGGGGGCTGAGCTGGTGCCAGCTGTGATTTGAATGCAAAATATGCTTGCAAATAATGTGTAAACTACATACTTGACACCATTTATTTTTATGATCCAATACAAAGATTCAGATTCAGATCTGAATCTGTGTATTAAGATCATAAAAAACACTAGTCAATATAGAGTACAAAATGCATTTCGTCATTTGGGACACTTAATGGCTTTGTGAAATTGCTCAATACTTTTCAGTCGTCAGATTTCTCTGGAGCTTATGCAAGGGTCATTTTGTAGCCATCATTTTGCACTGGGCCCCTAACGGTGTTAGCTATAATACGCTGCTAATTTATATTTTGGTGTGGCATCTGAAGTGAGCCAGAGACCAATATTTTGTTTGCAAAATTCAGTGTACCATAAACAAATGAAAACATTTAGTTTATGAAGTGAAATTCTTCAAAATTAGGTCAGAGTACCTCCATTTGTCCACCCCATTGGAATTGTCCACACCATTGGAATATTAAATCATGCATAAAGAGCAAAGATTACCAATGACCAGTGTGAATTCTGACCTAGAATTTTCAACTGCTTGATGAATAGCATTTTCTAAATCAACATGCAAGTAGAAATTTACAATTTTTATAATCAAATAGGCTTACGTACAGGATACAGACAAGCTTTTTCACGGACCAGGCACCAGAAATCTGAATAAAGTGGCTCCTGGACCTTGAAATTTCCAGAACCAGAATTTCTGACAATTTTAATTCTGGTTTTGAGAGAAAAATCAAGAATTTACCAGTAAAAGAAGAACTTGTAAAAGAACAAATTGATCCAGATTTCACTAAATCTCGCTTTAGAAAAATTCCCAATACGTGACAGACGGGGTTATATGTAGAAAATGCTGCCCAGTTATCGACTCAGTGGTTGCTTGCTATGGGTATCATACTCTTGGGGAACGGGAGGTCACCGGTTTGAATCCTGGTCAAAACATGCATTTTTCACCCTTCCCTTTTTGAGGAGATATGCTAGAAACAGAAAAAGTATGTTTTTTGAGAGGCAACGGCCGCTATATTTTTTCTAAAAACGTTGGAAAGACATTGGAGGATGCATTTTGATCGCACTGTGTACATTGTGCATGGTAAGTACGTAGCCTGCACGACACACTTGACTTGACCGTGAGTGGTTGTGTGTACATCTTATGTTAAGCACCCTGTTAAAACCTACACCGTGCTTAAAATATACAAATTCAATGCGACTACCACATAATTATAAGGAAACCGTACTTACACATGCTGTATGATGGATGGTTTCTGGACTCCGTACATGCTAAGTTTGTTGTTAGCAGAGTAAATGGTTGTGGGAAAAATTACATTATATGCTAGGAATCCATGCGTTGTGCGCATGTTATTAGTAATGAGCAAGTACAGACCATACCGATTTTTAATCGTCAGCCCACCATAGCCAGTATACATGTACATCTGGATGTACTAAAACTGCTTCGTCATGTTTGCATGCTCCAAAATCCATATTGAGTCTGTACTTACAACGTACGAATCGCACAATTCTGCCTACATTTTTGAATGCAGACAACACGTAAGTACGATAGGTTGTGACCACTGCTTTAAGGTCTGTTCATAGTACGCCGCAACTTTATGCAGTGCGGCAAATTTTACCGATATATCGATCATTATTTGCTGCACTTTACCGCACGTTGACGCATTTCAAGTTAAAACATATTTTACTTATTGCGACGCCGCACTGCAGTTTCCTGCAGTAAACTGTGCAGTGCAGTAAAAAAATGCACTGCACTGCAGTGCGGCGTACTATGAACGGACCTTTAGGGTTAAATTATTTCCATGTTAACTTTTTTTTAAGGTATAGTAAAACAAATACAGCATTGTTTATTGTGGAGGAGTATTGTGAAGAACTGTTCTGTGTTGGACGCACAAGACTACCTTTACATCCAACACCCCGAGAATAGTATTTTTCAACACTTCCACAAGCTATGCTGTATCAATTTGTATATATGCCTATAAGAACATTGAACTGGTTGGAAACCTATGGATATGAAATTTTTAAATTTTGGAAAGCTAAGGAACAGGGGCCACTCTCTGTAGATATAGATAAAACACTACCAGAAGTGTAAGGATATTGCATAGAATCTAGTGGTTCACAACCTTAAGATGTTTTAACAAGTTGTTTAAAGAAAACAACAGTTTTGATACAAGGTTAGTGTATATATCTTACAACATTTGGTATTTTTATAATTATCAAATGTTCAAGTTGTGTTACACTTAGGTATTCAAACATGCTACAGAGTTGTTCATCGCGAATCAACAACTCTGCATCCGATGCGTATTTTTATCGCGCGAGAGTGGCTTAAGTACTCTATAGCGTGTTTGAATACCTTTCAACAACGAAAATATTCATAAAAACATGAATTAAATTCTTAATGTTCTCAATTTAACAGATAGGCCTACTCATCTTCATAAAAATGGAGAATCTGAAGCAAAGAGAAAGTTTGTGAATGTTTGTTGCTTTGACGTTTTAAATTGTTCTTGAGCACCGGGCTTTGCTCGTTCCCGGCGGGCGATGAACAGTGCGCCGACTTATGTGTTCTGCGTAAGCGCACTTCCGTAAACGCTGTGTCGTGCGTGACGCGCTAATTTGAATATCAACTGTGGATTCATCATGAATCAACAATGGTACGCTCCTCTATTAGGAGATACGGTGAGTTTTTGAAAGTTTGATCAACACTGATGTCCAGTTGAAGTAGAGGAATTGTGATTGAGGTCAGATCTCATCTGAAGCCCACTTTGCCTTTTCTCTTCGTATATTTTTGTGGGTATGCGATTGATAGCAGATAAAAAGGCTTCAAGGAAGCACTACACGTTTGCTACGGCTGTTTGTACCTCAAGTCTTAATTAATTACAGAATCGTATCATTCTTCAATCAAAGTAATGGTTTGTGAAGTATGCAAGTACTTTGTAACTGAACAAGTAGTCTTCTATCCAAAGGCCAGACCTTTTCATCAAGATATTTAACTTTTAACACTTTGATGATCCTGCGTTGGTTTTCAAAGTCTTGTTTGGAGACTAACTAGCAGCAAACTGACTCAGAACGACTCTTTTCCTGTGCCAACTTGGAACAAATGTGAACGGCTGATTCGCCCGAACGTACTTAAGAGAAAATGCACCTTCCTGTTTGTTCCTAGGTCTGTGTTGGCTCAAGTTCAAAGATCACGCCAAGCTGTCTTGTGAAAGGCTCTCTTAAGTATACAAAATCGAAGGATCTAGAGAGAAAAGCGTGTACGTGTGAACATATAGATGTTAAGACTGTTTCTTGATCATAAAACAAACAAAATGTTGCCATGGTAGCAATGAGCAATTTTGAGATACAGTACTTGTTTTAGTTGAAGTACTGCTTTGAAAAAGTGTCCCTACTGCATTGCTAAGAAAGTATTCAAGTTGTCTTTTAAAGATGCATTTTTGCGGATAATATGTTCTACATTGCTATGTTTTTGTATACAGACATGTTCAACAAAGATTAAAGAGAAAATGTATGTATGTTACGAGCTCTTACTTGAATGGTTTATTTTCGTTTTCAGTTCTAATTAGGCCTTATTGAGAATTTGTGAACTTTCCAGGGATGGTGACTATAGTCCGACTCTGAGCAACTGTTAAACATGTACATTTTAAGTACTTCTGATATAAGATCCTAAAGGATTATATTTTGATCACATGGTTTGGCATACTATCCCGGAAACTCCTTAATTAAGATTTAGTGGTTGTGTGCCGGTTATTGAATGAATGAATAGAAATGTGCCAATTTCTTGTTATGTTCATCTGGTTGCGTCATTGGCACGCAGGATATGGGAATCGCTAATTGGTATTTTCCATATTTGTGTATGTTCATTTTTTTCAGGCTCTGTGATTCATGTACTGTGCTAGGATTAGAATGGGACAGTGTGTGACCAATGATATCATGGCATAGGGGAGGTTAAAGGCAGTCTGTTTACTGTACAAAAAGGGAAGGGTAAATGGTTGTTGGTCATTGGAACACCTTCAACATACACACATGCTAAAATGTGGCCCGTTTCATTTTGTTACTCCACTTTGCTGTCACTAGTTTTCTGTTTCAACCTGATTTCAGGTTTTCATTCATTTTTTTTCAATGTTGACTGCTGTCAACAGGCGGCATAGGACACGATTTACTTGATTTAGGCTGAGGGATTTCTAAACGCAAATTTAGGGATACATTTTACGTGTAATCGCAATTGGCAGAGCCACGAACTATGTATTGAAAATATTAACAAAAAAACTCCTTCGTTTACATTGATCAAATAAATTACAAAAGTAATGTCACAAAATTAAACATAATTATATTACTCTAAATCTGTTGGGGTTCACATGTGAACCCCTCTTCTTGTTAATAATTTATTTTTTGTACAGTTATTCGTATCCTATTACTGATCGAGGTGTTTTCTGGTCATGTGCTGTTATTTATGACCAAATATGGGAGTTTACGGGTTTGTTAATATTCATATGACAGGCTGGTATTGCCGGTGTCTCGTAAATATTGGCAGTGGCAATAACCTGTCCGCCACCGCCTGGCTGTCAAGGCATTAACAGCAGAACACAAACAAGTGTAGTGCTGATTGCTTGTCACCAAGATAGAAGTTTACCTCCTGTTCAGTAAGCCTGTTTCAAGTAAGTAAAGAAGCACCCTGTGGAAAATCCAAGCAACCATGACAGCACAGAGAATGGAATCGCCTCACTGTGTGGGGAAATGCTTGGCAAAAGCTATTACTGCTTCTCAACTAAAATCTTCAACCGTGTCTTCCTTTGATAATAGACATATAAATTTTTTTATCATTGCTAAAATGTTTTGGAAAAAAAAAATCTTACAAATACAGCCTTTTTGATTTAGGCCCTATTATTGGGAGATATTGTGATTTATTTTACAGCTTTGTTTGTGAAAAAATAAAATATTTCTGTTGCATCATGAGCATCAAGCCCCATATAATGTCACTGACATTTCCTGATGTCAGGGATCAATGTCTAATTTTTTTCAAAAAAACCCCCAAACAAAACATTGGTAACATCTGCCTTATTCTATCAAACAGTTCATCAAAGTGCCAAATAAACGGTATTATGCCATAGTGATATAGCTACATTTACCACCAACAAGTTCAGAGTTTGAATACTACATAATTTTATACTTTGTAGTTGTAAACTGCGAATACCATTAAGACAAGATACTGTATTTTTGGCATCAACTATTACTGATAGGAAGCTAGAAGGCATATGTTTTTAATGTTCTGGATGTGGATTAGATACCCTTCAACACCCTAATTTTTGAGTCAAACACCACTAAGGGTTTGTTTGCAGTTTGTAGCAACTTTGCATCGCAGTACATGTATGATGTACAAAGACAACATTTATACACCAGCCATACTTAAAATGTACATATTTCTATTTTTTCAATCACTTGAAGAAAAAAATGAAGATATTGTCAATGTTAAAACCTGATTAACAACGTTATTTTTCAGAGGTATCTTCTCCAAAGAGGAGATGATACCAGATACATGGCTTGACTATGGTCACTGAATGTCTGTTGAAATTCACATCTGATCAAACATGCAAATTTATGTCAAACTGCGCATCACCCTTGCTCAGTGGAGTGTGATATACAGTGGCCCCTGGAACATGATTGACTGAGGAATTCGGCAAGGGTTGTGTGGCATTCAGAAAATGGATTTGCTTTGTGGTAAACTGGGGATTGTAAGTGTTCACTTAACACTTTAGTGACCAAGAGGGGGGGGGGGCAGTTCCTAGGGGCCCTACCACAGGTTTTTGCGCGTAGCGTGAAACCCCCCAAAAAATTTACATCGCCGCTCCATGTAATTGTCAAACTTTACGCAGCGGGTCCCTCAGTGGCAAACAAATTCAAATCGATCCAGTCGTTTTCGTGCTAATTAGCATAAAGTGATTTTTCGAGGTCGCTGTTCAAATTTGTTTTGCCCATAAAATCAAAACTGAATAACTTTTTTTTCTAATTTCATTTTTGCAATGTAATTGTACTTGCAATATGCAAATTTGAGCAAAATTTCATGCGAAAATTCCTTCGGGAACACAGTTTTTGAAATTTTGGTGGTAAAATTTTTGACGCGACACAAAAACATGTTTTTTCGGCCACCATTTTGAAACGGTTCATCTGATTTTCAAAATTGTTTCTGTATTTTGTTCCTTTTTACATGCTTTATCATTGACCAGACTTTCAACGTAAAATTCATACCGGAAGGGTGTTTTTTTAAAGGGGGGTACACCCCCCTTGGGCACCAACGGGTGGGAAATACCTTGGTCATTTAAGTTTTAATGTATTAGATGGCAATGGACAATGCACATTCTCACAATTTCACATATTCATTTCATACTTATTCAAACAAACATTATTGTTTGAGATAGCTCATCATGCAATCAGTGTACTGAACAGTAACCACTGAAAACAAATTGTCACAAGTTCCGATTGATCCTTCATCCATTTATTGTCAGCATATCATCACAACATGTAGGTTAAGGTCTTGTTATTAACATGGTGCTGATGTACATGTAGTGACATCAAGACAAAATTAGTGTCCAGTGATATGTCCCTGACAGCTTCTCAATGTAGGCCTGGTAGTAGCAGTGGCTTGATATGATTGGTATAAAGATCTCATGTCAATAGCGTCATCTGTCCACTACTGCATTACATTGGATTCCATTATTCTTCTTTTGGCCTCCAACTCTTTGTTTACTTTTGATAAACCAGGTCATTGCTGCACCTGATGATTGATGCAAATAATGACAACGAGATAATGATGGATTTGGTTATCAGTGGTCTACCCTCTGGAACAAGCAGTGGTAGTATACTGTAGTTAGAGGTCTGTAGATAGATAGAAGATATTGATAGGATTGATATCAATAAAATAAATGATAAGAGCTTTAATCAACATTATTTTACATAGTACAAAGCCCTTGAATGTATGTTGCCAATTAAAAATAACTAGCCTGTTGCTATTTATAGACCAGGCCAAGGGGTTAGTCCTAAAAATAGCCTAGTTCTACTAAGTGTTTCTAAATATGGTAAGCTGTCGTTCATGACAGGAATCGGCAGATTAAAGACGTCAGCAGGGTTGCAAACACTGGGAAGTTAAAAGATAATATCACGTGCTGTGTTAGCTGCTGCATGCAGACGGACACATCCACAGCGTGTATATGAGTAAGTCCATATTGGCGTGTACACACAAACTTGTGCTTTGTCACCCTATCCATGCGCAACCTGTATAATCTCGATGAGACAAATGATAATCTAGCGGAAACGTAATCTGAGTATCAAACTATCATTTCTCCAGTCTTTACCTTCTGTGTATTATTTCATATTTTGCAAAGCTCTGGATGCATGGCTGGGGAACATATGTTACATGGAATTCAATGTATGAATTTGGTACGATGCATGTGGTACTACTTATCCTCCATAATAAACTTTTCACTTCAGATTGGCTCGTCCTTACACAAAAATGTCTTGAATGCCAAAATGAATGCATCCTTGCAAGCAGTGAAGTCTTGGTGTTTACCAATTGTCCATCTTAACCTCTCCCTTGATGTCGGTATGCGATGACGTAGATTGCTATCTGCATGGGAGTCCCTGCTATTTACTTTTACCAGCAGTCTGGTATAATGTGGATGTAGCAGATAATTTACTTCCAGTGGTGGGATAATTCATCAAACTTGACTTGGCTTGCAGACTGATGGGTCGTTATCTCTTCACTGATTGCGATTTGGTTGTCGGATGATTGTCATGATGATAGCTTGGAGTGTCACTGTCCTTTTTGAGTGATAAATAACACATTGTTTTTCATTTATTCGGTTGCACATGTTTCCTAATGGGCATGTATACGGCTTTTGAAATGAACGCATCTAGTCCAACTGTGTGTTGACATTGATGTGATACAGTTATATTTATTCCATTATTTATTTGTAAACTTTCAATAAAGATCATCATCTAAAGTAAAAACTACTTCAGTCTGTTTAAAAATGTAATGTTACAAATATATATTTTCTTCTCCTTGAACTTCAACTTACAATCCCTAGTGTATGTGACCCTAGGTTCCTACAATTTCCTATATGTCTGTGTGTTTCAAAAGATTAGCTTCAAGGTCAACCTTTTTCCCCTGATTATAACCAGAGCCTGTGTTGGGTATGTTTCACCATATAGGACCTACCCTAAAACAATCCAGCATTTACAAATAAACTATCAGCAGGGGTATATTTTTTGAAAAAAATTATGGTATCCATGTTTAGGGATATTTCGCCAAATATATGGGCGTTTTCACGAAAAAGTGGACATGAGAAAAATATTGAAAAAAGGGTGTAACTATTCAATGAAAAATGCTACCACCATATATTTGGTATCAAAAGAAAGCTTTTTTGAAGCTCTTTAAAATGAACCTAATTTTGAAAAGACTGAACAAAGATGTCTATGAAATTTC
>JXSR01S036463.1:21654-32914 GCA_000969725.1 Ophiothrix spiculata | reverse complement strand
GATAATGTTCTCCTAAAAACAACATTGCCAATACTTTTCAGAACATTGAACTCATAACTGCCTCCTTGACCAGTAACGAGTCCCTCCAATTCATTCTGACTTTGTTATTGTCCACATTTCACTCCTTTCCTTTTGATGTCAGTCTCAAGCACCTCTTCAAAGGACATCGCTTCAATCAGTTTACTAAACTAATCAAAATGGACGCATGCTACAACCCTAACTACAACCTGTATACCACAACCTTACAAGATCTTTGAAACTACGCTAAATGTAAGAGGTGCCTCTTAATCAAAACACACATATAGAGACAAGATGACCACGGCCAATTACCAAGGGTCAAGAACATGCGTGTCTTGAATACAACACACTAATTGATTGTCTGTAAACGAGTTTTTAAATAGCCCATATGACCTGGGGTATGCATCTAAACCATTAATTTATAAGAACACTTTAAAAGGATGCTTGAATCAAACCATTGTCAATGAATTCTCCTCACAAACTTGGACTTGCTTATCAAAATTCAAGTCAATTCTACTGTAAACTCTTCCGGGCACCAGCGACAGCGCCTCTTTTGACCTTGAGATCTTTCAAGCGACATGGGAGCATAGAACAAACTTGAAAACTTAGAAATCAGAAAATTCAACAAAGAGATTTGCAATTATGAAAAGTAGAATAGATAGGTACATTTGTCTAACATTAAAACCTTTCATTCCCTGATGATTAATTGATATTTAATTCTTTGTTCAGGTAATTCAAGATTCTCTTTAATTTGGATGGATTTTCAGTCAGAGAATTTTGTCAAAAGGTGCTGAATTCTGAAGACATGGGAGGTCATTGACAGAGACAAGAATTGAGTTGACAAAGGCAGCCCTAAAATAAAACCCTTTTAATTTTATCATTGACACCATCATCATAAACTCAAATCATCAAAATACTATCAAATATACAAAATTAAAAAAAAAGTCAGAATGATTCTAATCAATAGCACCATCAACATAAAGCGATCAATTTGAATCATATCAGATTTCAGTTGGCATTGATCTCTCTACTTAAATCTCCTTGATACTATACAGGGGACTTCAAATTGCAACTTTTGAGGATTACTCTGATGGTCATGAATTCAATTCCCAACTAATCCCTGATCTTTGATAATTCATACAAAGACCAGTCTCTCAGCCACCTCTTATTGTACTTCAATCCATTTCCTTTCCACTGAAGGCCAATCACAAAACCAATCAAAAATCTAATTCAAAGCTAATTCCAAAGTCAAACCCCTTCATTACCACTAATCTAAATAAGTTATTTTGCACATTTTTTGTCCAAGCTGATTTTGGTTCGGTTTTGGCTTCAAAAATCCAGCACCCTTCATCATGTTCATGTAGTCTGCAGTAAATTTTGATTCTGTCAGTTTTTTCTGTCATCAGCAGCATCTCTAAGAATTTAGATTTCTAGTCATGTTGCATCATTTTGGGTTCTTGTCACTTCTAACTCACATTCAATTGACTCTAAATGTCATTCGCAAATTGTATCTAATAACAAGTGAAATCTCCCCTTCAAAGCTGATATACCAAGAAGTGGGAACATTCAGGTGTGCCAAGATGGAGTACTCAACCCCTCTCAAGTTTTGAATGTAGATGAGTGTAGTGTAGAAATCTAGACGATCAATACAAGTTAACATCACATGGAATACAAATTAAAACCATAACATTTATAATGCACGGACTTAAAAGCAAAGAAACTTAAATTATGAATTGGAAAAAAAAAATCATGAACATTTCTCTATTTTATTCTGAGTACATATATAGTAGATCACCTGTGAATTCTTGAATTTTGTTCTCATATATAGAATCAAATAAATGTTGAATCAATGTTGATCAAAATGTTGATTATTCTGGCTTATTTATAAGTAACCGGATGTTCCTTATTCAAATTTAATGCAATTTGCTCATAATCCAGACAAAAACATCAATATTTCATTTGTTACAAAATGTATTTTGTTATTATTATAATATTATGACCAGCAAATATATCAATAAGATAAGTTTCAATTTAAAATTGGTGAAGGTGATAATTGACTTCCTCTGACGTCATCAAAAACATCTTCTACAATTTCATTAAAAATAAACGATTCTTCAACTTTTTCAATCTTCATATTTTCAAAGAAAGCATATATATTGTTTTCAAAAATCAATGCCCGCACCTGATTCACATCTAAAGTTTCAATAAAAATCAAATTTGTCTAACCATAGGAGCAAAACTAACAACGAAAACTACTACTACGGTGACTAACCGACCTAACATCAGTATAAGTTACAATCTAAACAAGGCATCGTGGGTAATGTCTTCCAGTCGTAGCTATGCCAAAAATTTTGTCATGAAACACATCCCTATAAATTAGCGTTTTTCACCGACATAAATCATGACGGACATGTCTCCGTGGCCAACGGGGTCTGACTGAACAGCTCGTGCACTCGAGGCAATGGTAAATCAAGAGTGAGCTGATCATGTCTGAACACCACTGGCTCTTTTTAACAATACCCCGAGGATGATGGGAAATGTGCAGGATGCTGTTAGGTACACAGACATAAATGTGACTCTGCCCATGGGGCTAGCGAGTTTTCTTTGCGCAAGGTGTGTGATCTCATTCTTAGAGAGGTGCGCATTGGAATGATGGCATCCGCTATGGATGTCAGAAGAGATGATGAGCTTGATGGATTGGTTTCAAAATGGCTGGTGTTGTCTGCAAGCTCATTTTGTAGACAATATGAACTGATGTCAATAATTTACATTCCAAAAGTGTGACTAAAAATTCATATTTTAATATTCTTGATTCTTACCATTAGCAGCGATTAAATGTACAAAATTTTGTGGTTCATTCACTTTAATGAATTGCCACCAATTTGTATTTCCACAAGGATTCCAATTAACAAATTTTCAAAAATAATTGATAAAGATAGACCATCAGATAAAGATTTCCAGGGCACATCTTCATTAAACCCTCCTAACTCTAGTTGGAAACTAACCTATTGTCTACCTGTCAAAATTTCACAAGTAGGCAATGGGCAAGTTACCAACTAGAGTTAACAGGGTTTCATGAAGATGGGCTCTGGTGTTGGACCTCGGAAAATTCTCAAAATTCAATCACACTCAAAATCAAAGTTTGTGTAACAGAGGAATGGAGCAGGGGCAAAAAGAGGAAATTTCCTCCCATTTATCTTTCCTATGTCCAACAACATCATCACAATTTGTACTAAAGAGAAACAGTCCACCTGCTAAGTACTGATAGATCTTCAGGTTCAGTCTAGGAAGGAAATTAAGATCAAGAGGACAATTTTCCTCTACATCCACCTGAGCATGTTAAACAACAAAATCTCATCTGATTTGTGCAAAACAGAAGCATTCACATCTGCTAAGGTCACTTGATTCATCACTCCATTCCTAGAAGAAAAATAAGGTTAAAGAGAAGACCAATTTCCTCCCTCATCCACCTGACTCACATCCAACAACATAATAACACCTGATTTATACAAAAGAGAAGCATTCCACCTGCAGAGGTTTGCTTGATTCATTGCTGGACTCCAGCTTGACCAATTAGCTAAACAAACAAGTAGGAGGTGGCTAGCTAGTTCAATGTCTCAACCAGTTAGATGTACTTTTTTGAAATACAGAAACCTAAATTCCATTGTGTTTAGTTCAAAAGTGTGCAGAGATTTTGACATCCAACAAGAATGATCCATTTTCATCTATTGAAACATCAAATCATCATGTTCACAGACTATGTTCTGTATTTTTCTAACATGCTTGTATCATGGAGGAATGTGGCATTTGGGGATGAGTCAATCCTTATTGTCACATGCAGCCAAGTCTTCCTATTTCTGAAGAGAAAGTTTTGATAAGGATTTTGAAGGAATTTGTGCACTATTTACCTTCAATTTGTCAACTCTGTGTGGTTCTGCTCTAAAAACAAACATTCCCATTATATCATAATTGTTGGCCCATTTAATTTCTCTTCAGAATCTAGAGTTTCTTTGCAAGTGGTTTGTACCTACCAGCATGATATTGGTATTTGCACAAACGACATAATTAAATTTACATTTTTGAGAGAAATTCAAGAACAATTTGACTTTGGAAGAAAATCAAAATCTTTTCAGGATATAAGATGGAACTTACACAATAATCGGGCTTTGTCAGTGTTAGCACAAGAAGGATCATATGGTTGGTTGTGAATCAGTGGTGCACACAAATTAGACTTGGTCTCAGGAATAGTCTATTTTCTTGTATCTTGTCTTAGGCATGTAGGATTGAGTGTGAAGATAGTCAATCTAAAGGGGTAATGTTCAGATACAATTCAAAACTTCTAATCTATATAGTGTTCCTTCGTATCAAACATTGTGAATGCACTATAGCATTTAAGCCTAGGCATTTAAGATATTTTGAGTATTTTGCCCTGGATTCTCCCACTCTCTCACAAGGTGCGTCTAGGTGTGAAGAAACGTTCACACTCCCAGGCCTCCTTTTATCGTGTGAATTTAAACATAGGAAAACATTCTACTTGACATTAACACATTTTCTTTAACAACATCATCAAAATACTTGCAAAACAGAATACAAAATACATGGGCTTACCTGTAATGTTGATGCAGGTGTTGAACGAAGAAAACGGTTTCAATAGGCGTAGTCGGCAGGATTTAATTGGGTGAAGATGACAAGGTGGATTATGAAATCAAAACAAAAGAAACAAAAAAATTGTTATTAGTAGGTGTTGATGTGCTGTGTTGATGTCAAGCTTAAGCTTAAAAGCTTAAGCTTAAAGATATACTGTAAAATGTTTTGCTTTTGAACATGGTCTTTACCACACCATCAACAGATCTGATCAGCTGAACAGATCATGTTTGTTACATTCATCATTAATTAAGCAGTGATGATATTTTGTAACAATTTCACAAACAAATAAACATGGATGCATTGCAGGAAATAAGAAAACGTGTCATTTTGAATTTTATAGTATGACAAATATTGGGGGGAAAAAAGAAATATGATTATATATGGTTCTCTGTGGCAAATTTGGACAATCAGACAGAGAAGTCGACTCAAAATCAAAGATATGAGTGGAACACTTTTGTAAAGGGTAGAAAATTCAGAATAATTTTAAGACACTCTTGTCAGCATATGTTTAAGTACATGTACTTGAAGCTTGAATCTAACATGATATTTGATGTTCTGACTAAAGAAATTGAAACTTGAAAAACAACCATTTTGTTGACAAATGCTCTGAAATTGAAGGATTTTTTGTTTGATGCAAAAAATAAGCACATTTACAGTAACAATCTCTGAATGTACTTGCATATGGAGATGTCGTAATTAAACGTCATTTGAGTCCGAAAATCACCCACATTGTCACGTCTACATCATTTAATTCAATCTAAACTGACAAAACAAATGCGAATGCATCTAAATATTTATTTCTCATCAAAGTCAACTTCATCAAATCGTAAACTAATTGTGTCATAACTTCAACACTGAGTGACAGTAAACGAGCTTCTAGCTTTCATAAATGACAGCTCGGTCACGATTCAAAACTACTCAGCTTGGTGCATCTCTCATTCAACATTTTTTGCTTTCCAAACAGACTGAATATCTTAGTTGATGCACAAAGGCCACGTCCCTTGAGCTAATAAGTATGTCGGTTTAATAGTTTGAAGATATCTAGCGCTGACAGTTGTACTTGTAAGCTTCTATCTATCAGTAGGTAACTGAGCGGTTTCTTTAATAATAGGGTTATACAAACAGGAGGAAATCAGCTGTCTATAGTGCTTAAAATTGTCCAAAATTAAGCTTGAATGATGAGAGTGACCTGAGCAATAGTTATCAAATGCTCATTTGGTCAATAACATCAAGCATCAAATATTTGGCTATTGTATCTAGTCAACAATCTCTTTTCTAAGCTCCATTGATAATTTAATAAGAATAAAATTGTTTAACTCTCTTGCAAATGCTTCTTCATTTCATAATTTAATTAGAGAAAAATATGGACTATTCACACAAAGTTCACTTTTAAAATTTTGTAAAACACTCCTGTAAAAATTTTACAAACATTAATTCAAATAAAAATTGAGCATGTTTAAAATTATTCTATTTAGTCAATTTTCATCATCATCAGGATTTGATTTTAGCAATTTTGTAAAGATATAGTAATAGGAACAAATCAAAAGGCAGCTTTATGAATTAAATCCATGGCAAAAATCAATGCACACATCATCACACATGACTATTTTGGAGAAATAAATTTGCTAATATAGGGTGTTACTGTTAGCATAAATAAGTGAGTGTCAAGCCTAAGTCACATAAAGAAACTCACCAGATTTAGAAGAATATACGGAATTTTGGATTTTAATCCATTTAACAATGTTCTCCAACATTGAACAAATCCTAGGCTAGGCAAGGCAATGTATTTCTACATCTCAATTTCAACTCAGCAAACAGCGTTTTCTGCCTCTGATCATATTACATAGGTTCATATGTCTCCAAGGATCCCTTCCTACGTAAGCTTACATCTGTACTCATATCCTTGCAATATTTACATGCATAATATTTTGAGAAAATATGGGCTAATTCCACATTACCAATGTTTGCTTTGATCAGTGTAAATGGGGTAGATGGTAGATGCATTAGGCCAAATTTCCACTTCTGGCATGGCTTTATTTAAATTTCAAAAGCTTTTTCATTTTTGAAGTGAGAAAATTTATCTTTTTATCTATAAATTCCAAGCACCGAATTTAGTTTAATTAAGAATAATGTACACAACAGAATTGGTGACTTCTAAATAACTCTAACAAACCATATCAGCCTCAAGTTTCATATTTCAGGATAAAATCAACAAATCAGTGAATAATCGTAAAATTAATCATTTGCATGCAAATCAAGAGCTTCCAAAACAGGGCTGTAAACAAGTCATTTATTTGTACAGAAATTAGAATGCTTGAAACTAACATAACTAGGTCTGACTTTCTAACATATGCTACCTGGAACAATATCAAAAGTCTAAAAAAGTCATTAAATCTCTCACAAACACAGTGCATTGATAATTTTATCTTTCTTATATGACAAGCTCAATTTTCTCTCAACCTTCATCCACTGCCATGTCAGCACCCATCACCCAAGAGAGAACGTCCTTGTCTCCATGGTTTCAACTCTTTGTCTCAACCCAGCATCCCAAATTCACATCTACAACAATTATCATGAAAAGTGTCAGAAATAACTATCCTAAGAGAAACACTTTGATCATGTTAGCTTTAAACCATATCAAATGTCCCTGTCATCTGTCCATCAAGCTACAAAGATCCCCTCCATGCCAAGATGGCACATCCGGCCTGCACCACACCTCTGACGGCCATTGAACTCCCAATTCTACAATTTCTTAAAAGTTTCTCAAGGAGATGTCTGTATTTGGTTTCCTCCACTACCAACATCATGCTTGCTTGCACTATACTCACTGAAAACTTAAGCTTACCAAATTTGACTTTCAAATTCAATCCAATGGCCATTGAACTCGGTAAGATAATTCTATTTAGGTTGGTGTGAGAAAGGTCCTATCTGATTTCAATTATGTATATTCACGGTAAACTAACCCACCTAGTTACGTTTATCCACGACAGATGGATTAAGGCGACATGTCTCAGTGTGAATGTAGGACAGCTTAAAACGGTTCACACACTTCTTTTGTTTAAACAAATTTTTCCACAGATGTAGTAATTAATAATTCATTGTAATCTTCACTAGATGTATTTGCACTTTCAGGCGCAATAATTGCCTATAAATATCACAAACACAGACCTACATTTTACCCAATAAGGGTACTCGTATTTCATGAGAAAAACTTGTCGTGTACGCTTTTACGTTTAAATATTTTACTCCTTTCAGAAACACATTTTCACTTAGATGTCCTTTTTCTTTTTTTAAAGTAAGAATTTGCAAAGTGTTTCAGTTTGGTTAAAAGCTAAAACTAAACTCACTATTACTCAGGTCCAGGTCTGAGTAGCGAGTCTATCTATCTCAGTATAGATAGATAGCTAGACTCACTACTCAGACCTGGACCTGAGTAGCAGTATGTCTGCACCAAATAAATAAGCAAAATAAGCTGCATCTTCTGAAACATCTTAGTCGTATTGATGAAAGTTTATAAGATAAATCAATTGAAATCTGTTCAAGAATAGAACCCGAAAGGGACGTGAAACATGTTGCTTTTTCTTGGCCTTTTCTATTAGAATCTTGCAATCTACCTAAATCTACTTGAATCATCTGTGCCATAGCTTTATTATAAATCTTTATATACAATGATATATTCCTATAAATTACAGATGTAGCCCAAAGAATGTTGCATCAAATTGTTCTATACCAACTGGGACTTTGACATATATCTCCCAGACATACCATCATGTGTTATTAGACCTGATTGGCACATAAATCTTACACAAATTATTGAACCATAGCCTTTATTTGGAACAGCTGAAGAGATCCAACACTTCAGGCTGGCACATTTGAGGTCTGAACAAGAGCAGCTTTGTTACTGTTTATACCATAGAGTGCCATAAAATTGTACTAAACACATAAAATTTCTTGGTTAATAACCATGTCTGTCTGGTGCACATGGTGGTCTTTTTTAGAAATCATATTATATTCCTACAACAGAAGTCTAGCACAAGTGGGTTTTTCGATCAACAACTGGGAAAAACGTGAGTTTTTCGATCGAAAAACCTAGATTATTGAACTTACTAGACTTTGAGCCTTCCGTATGAGTATGCCTGGGTCATTTGGAACACTGTAAGCCTGACTGTAAGAAAGTTGATGGTAGTGTTAAATGCTGTAAGAGCAGCCTAAAGTAAGTCTTCACAGAATTTACCTGACCATCAAACTATTATTAAATATCTATGGTTTATGTTCATTTATAAACCCAACAACTATCATGGCCATCCTTTGGTTCAACAATACATAGTGCTAACCATAGATTTGACCAAAGAAATAATATATAGTGAGTTGCATATCTTGACATTCTTTGGATGGTCAGCAATAAAACTAGCCCTACCCATAAACTAACAAGCATTAAGACAGACAAACACAACTCACTTCTAGATGCTCTAAATCCCAACCCTGGACATTGAACTCGGCAATAATTCATTCAATTTATGACCAGATCATTTAATTCATTAAGCATACATTGGATTACATTTCAAAGCACCATTAAATAGCACTTAACCTTGTCATTACATCTCTATACTTTAGTTAAGGTCAAATACATATGTATTATAACTGGTTTAATGAGGTCAAGAGACAAATAAATAGTAATTATAACTGGTTTAATAAGGTCAAGAGACAAAGTGGCCAGGACATAACAAATTGAGGAAACATGAGGATATCTGATTGTGCTCAGCCTCAGACAATGAGGTGCGATCTGAATCATTTATTTTTGATAGTTGAAATAAGTATTGTCTGTCTTGATAGGGAAAAGGCAAAGTAAAAAAAAAATGTTTTAAGTCCTGCTCATGCTTCCTAATTCTGATGATTCTTCATTAACCTTTATTTAGTAAACTGCCAAATTTATTTTATTTCACAAAATTTCAATATAACTTTATCAGAAGGCAAAACTTATCCATAGTCTTGAAGCATTTGCAGAGGTTTTTTTATTATTAAAGCGGCCCAACTCTCAAACAAGAACAACCACATAGGCCTATCCGTTTCCTTATAGTTTTACATGCTAGACATGTCAAATATTCATAAAGTGTTCACCAATAAAACAATCAAGTCCCTCTTCCTCCCTTAGTTGTTTTTCAAAAACCCAGATTGCCAAATACTTCAATATAAACAATACCTTTTTTGCTAATTTGATTTTCTCTAAATAGTGGAGATTCCGTTCATATACAGAGAAAACATGATTTGGGTCTGCCAAGGCAAGTTACATCATTATCATAATTATGTTAGTCAGAGGTGAATGCCTGATATTTCAGCAATATTTTAATATCCAATTCCCCTGATGTTATGACCAACATTCTATCCAGTGTCCTATGTATTGATATTGTAACAACATCCCATTCCAGCAATTAGAAATGCACACTAATGTAATTACTAAATAGGATCCTGAAAGAATTCTGATTTTACCCAATTAGTCAACAAAAGAGTGGAACAATGGGGTTTCTTGGGGTACAAAACAATCTCTGGAGAAAGTCCAGTCATCTACACAGGGAGAACGTTTTGTTGATTATCCATATATTTATATTTTCTTAAAAAACACAACAAAAAGTGAAACTCCAATGTGGTAAGGGCAATGGCCTCTATATGACTCTGTACACATTGCCACCTGATTTCTATATTCCATACTTCACAAAAACGAAATTAGAAACATTTGAAAAATAACACAAAGAGCAAAACATAAAAACGTGACATAAAAACATAAAAATTGCATGACATAAAAACGTCATGCAATTACAGTATAACTTATTTTGTTTCATTTTTTCCGTAATAAGCGATTTAAGCAAACTATCTCAATTTGACCATAGAAATATTAGTTACGTTTAGATATTCATTGGTATTTTAACTTCATTCGAGTGATGCATATCATCCTATCAATTTCATTGAATAAATTCATCTCTCTTATATTATCTCTCTCACATTAAACATCTCTATTTCTCTGCATTTTTATCTGCTATAGTAGAAGCATAATGTACTAAACTGTCTAGCAAAACAATCTAATCATTGGATAATTAGAATACAGCTTAAATCATCACGCATATACATGCCTAGTTCATATCCAGCGGGCTTTTCATTTAGTACTTTCCTTAAACAGGGTAATGTAATTGCAGACAGGAAAAAATTATGAGAAGAAAAATACATTATTATTTATTGAAAGAATTACATTACAAAAGTATCCTTTTCCAAAAAGCTCCTTTTAAATGGGCTGATATCAACAATAGTTTATACTGAACAAAAGTGACAGATTCATTCTATGGTAAATTTACCCAAGTTCATTGCTGCTAAAAATGAAAACAGATTAAGGAATGGTATGATTTATTTCAATGTTGGTACTAATGCAACAACTTGAAAACAAACCATCACTACCCAAGTCATTCACCTCCTCTTTATCTGCGCCAGCCATCATGGGACAGCCATCTATTCTGTCCTTCACTATGGAAAAGTAACTTTGTATTTTCTGACAAAAACAGCTGTTGACAGACTGTGAATTAATGGGTAGAATGATTCTGAAGGATGC
>JXSR01S036460.1:0-10050 GCA_000969725.1 Ophiothrix spiculata | reverse complement strand
CAGGGCACTCAAATATAATGTTGCAGGCATAGTGTGACCAAGAAAAAGTTGAAATATGGGTGTTTTTGAGGACTGAAGGGTGAATCAGGTGACACCGTGTAGGGTATCAAAAACAGCAATTTTGGGGCAATTTTCAAGAAATAGGGTACTTTTTCAAACCCTAGTGTGAAAACAGTATCAATAAAATCCAAATTTAGGGTGTGAATACGGGAAAAAGAGTATATTTTGGCTTCAGAACCCTTCAACCTTGGGGGGGGGGGGGTGAAAAACTGTGGTCATGCTATGCCTGCAACATTATACTTGAGTCCCCACCCTGGGGTGTTTTGATATAATTATTTTACAAAAGTGTGTAATTTGTCATGGAAAATCAATGAGATTTATTTTGTGATGGTATCTGGTTGTAAAAACTACAAACTCGAGGAATTTTACAAATGTGAAAGAGTCTATCAACTGCCCGTTCTATAATGAGGTCAGTATTTCAATTGAATTATTTTTGAAAGTGTAAAATTTGCCATATAGATAATCAATAAGGTTAATTTATGATAATAACTGATTGCAGAAACTAAGAAAAATATCATAACTGTGACTAAATCTATAACTGCATGTTTTAACATTTTCAGAAAATGCTCTATTTGGACGGAAAGCCGCTCAGAGCGGCACAGGGGTATTCACTTATGTAGCTGTAGAACGCTAGCCTTACTCTTTGTATCATGCAGTTACAAGCGAAGTTTCAATTTTTTTCACATTTTTTACAGATATTTCTATACTGACCCCGGAAATAAATTCCGGCCAATCATGCATGCTGTGAGCGGCTTTTCGGAATGAAAAAGTTAAGAAATTCATCTGTGATTATAAGTTATTATATCTGATTGCTAATCATCTCTATAAATAGAACCAGGGGCCAATATCACTAAAGTGTTAATACCATCGTTAACACTTACAGGATGCACTATTGTAATTCCATTGCCTATCTATTTATATGTAAATGGGCCCTTAACAAAAAAGCAATTTTTTTTTGGCCCTTACAAAAAAAGCGATTCAATTGTGTCCATATGCCATTTATCTTGAAGTTTAAGGTCGTTCTTTCAAAAAATCTTGAACAAAATGGTGGTAGCCCGGCTCGTTTTTCACCCCGGTCACTCAAAAAACCCGATGTAGGTACCGGATAACGTCATCTAGCTGCATACCTGCCAACTAGTAAGATTTAATATTATTTAGTAAGATTTTTGGGCTTATGACAGCAGAAAATCTTACTATAAGATTTCTGAATCTGTGAAATGCATAGCTTCTTGGTACTTTTGTGTGTAAAATCGAAATAGTGTGGCTGCGGTCACATAGAAGTATACGGTATACAAGTGAAATAATCTACTTTTTTGGTTGCAAAGTCTACTTATACACATTTACAGGTTGGCAGGTATGCATCTGCTCTCAAATTTCTTCAGTGTTCCTAGGGGAGAGAAATTTACAAAATTTTAAATAAACATAGAATGAAACCCTAAAGTATTCATTTTTTCAACATTCCTTAATAAATAGTCTGTCTACACAATGAGCTACAATAAAAATTCATATATCTTGGTTTTATATCAGTTCGGCGGAACTCAATTCGGATACGTATCCGAATTCGGATACCCACGCACATTTCGTATCCAAATTGTGATACCCGTATCCGAATAAGGATATGGAGGGGTATCTGAATTCCAATACTCCTGTCGTGGCGCAGGAAACAAATCGATAGCGCAAGCTGGCAAGCACATGTAGAACATCTTTCTTGCATTTATGATAAATGTATCTGTGGAAATGTCATTTTCATCTGTGCAATTCCAGCGGAACAGCTTCGAAACATGTCCTGATTAACATTTGGATCGGGACCCGGGAATTCGAGTTCCGCCCGTGAAAGTCGGGACTCGGGAACAAAAAAATGTTCCCGATTCCCGAAAGTGGTACCAATTTAAAAGTACCAACTTTTCATTTTCGTAGTAGGTGTATTTGAACTTACAATTTACGTATGCAAGCTGTAGTAATCCATTTTAATGTATTTCCAATGATCCGAAAGTAGTGTTGTACCGGTACACGAATGCAAGATTCGTGTTCCGTAAGAAATATGCGGTAGACGAAAACACAAAACAAACCAAAGCTGTCCGATAAAATGTCATTTTATCAACAACAAAATTACGCTTCGATCGCGAAAAATGAACTTGTTTTGTTTATTTTATTATTATTGTCACTAGATGGCGATGTTCTTATTTTCATAAACTACTAACTATCACACTTACACATGCGCAGTTCATAACAAGATCGAATCACCGAGTCACGCGATCTTTTCCCACCGGTACTAGTAGCATTGCATTGGAGCAACGTAAAACTGGGTACCGCTGAAATGGCGCCGTTTACTTCCGGGTTTTATTTGCGTAAATAACATGAAAAAAGCAACATTTGATCTTGATTTTATCGCAATAATCTTTACTTTTCCTTCATTTTATAATATATTTGGTTGCAACAATGTATTAGTAAAAATTTTGGTCTATAACAGTTCGAATTATAGTAATGCAGTAAGAAATTCTCCATCTAAAAATTGAACCGTGTACCACATGGTGTACACGAAACACGACCAACAAGCTTAGCTAGTGGACAAAAAGAACACAGCGCAACCCGAGTTCAACCACGAATTTCACATTGAAAATAATAAAATTAAAGGACATCGTCATTATTTTAAAAACATTTCTTACGGACTAGTGGTTTGGTAAGTCTGAAAATCTGTATCAAATTGTCAAAAAATGACAGCATTACAAGTTGCCATATTCAGCAGTCTAACACACATGACATAGTATAGTACATGCAATGAAACACAATTTTGCGTACGTGAACGGCACTCTCATATTTCGGGATTATTTTCGGGAATCCCGAGTCCCGCCCGAAAAACCAACTTGAGTCTCGGGAGCAATAATTCCCGAAACTCCCAACGTTAGTCCTGATAGCTTCTTATCACAGAAGGCAAAATAATTTGGCCAATACTTTGATAGAATTTAGATGACAAATGATGATAATGTTATTGACATTTATACATACCGGCCGGTATGGTGCGTGGCGAAGCTGAATATTCATTTCAGCTGATATCCCGTTTTAGCTGTTTTTAATCCAAATTTGGATACGGGTATCCGAATTGTGATACGAAGTATCCAAATTCGGATACGAATTGTGAGTTCCGCCGAACTGATATACAACCCTTTTCGATCAATTATTTTAAGGTTCTATTCCACCTTTGTCAAATAAAAACACGGAAATTATACAGGGTGGTCCCGACGCAATCTTATTTAGGATATTGCTACCTACAGCTACGATGGAATTATATTTCACTAATCCATTAAAAACCCTTTATCAGCGTGTATGATGCATCTTTAGGTATAGGAATTTTACACTGGGAAAATATCACTCCTTTGTAACATTGCGAAGAGTCAAAGAGTGCTTGTTAGTTAGAGCTGTTCATGTGCAAACAGAGTGTTTTGAGTTAATCAAGTTTTACAATTTTCAATTAAAGTTGAAAAAACTCAGAAATATAAATGATATCTTTATTGTACAATGTTACTTATGCTTTGTTTAAAACCACTGAATGTAGTGGATTTGAACCCCACACTTTTTATTTTAACCCCACCCTTTTGATCAAGAAACCCTTTGCTCTGAAAGTTCTCTGAACCCAGCCTTTTTAGAAACTTTGATAAGTTTTTCATACTGATTGGGGTACTGAACTTGGAATTCATCTTTTTTTGGTTCATTGATTATGCCTAGCTCAAAACATAAATGGCAACAACAATATCTTATATCACTATGATGATATGCTCAGTCTGATGCTCAGATTTTTAAAACATAATTTCAATAAATCACAGGTAAGTTACCCTCCCTTTTTATTTTAGACCCACCTTTGTTTTTTTATCAAGGCACCCTTTATACTGGAAATTCTCAGAATCCCACTCTTTTGACAATTTATGGAATTTTTTGACAATTTATGGAATTTTTAGACCGACCCTGTCTTGCATACAGTGAAAGCAATTTATGAACATCATACTGGCTGAATGCCATCTGAGAACAAAACTGTTTTAAGGGTTCATTTATTAATTAATATTTTGGCAAAAACACACTGTTATAAGAAATTTCAGGCCTAAATGTGATTGAATGAGTTATGAAATTAGGTGTTAAAACAGTCAAATAAACAAAAAATGGGTTCCCTTTCATAAAATATATATATTTTTTCCTTAATTTAATTATAGGATAATTGATTCTTTAATAATCTAATTAGATTTAATTGAAACCAATTAAGTATTTTATATGACCAAAATGATAATAAAAATATTTCATGATTAATGGTCCATTTTAGTTGTATGGTCTTAATATATATATATATTATTCACAGTAACCATTGAAAAAGGAAACACGCAACCTATTATACAAAGGAATACCTGGATATGTAACCTGTCCATGACAGTAATTTGTTTTATTAAATTAAGTGAATACTGCAAAATCATTCTTTGTGTATACATATGTGAGCCGCCATATCGAAAGATACCTTAAGGTCAGCGAAGTATATTATGAGATACAGGCCATTGTAAGCTGAAAAATCACGTCCAAGGTCAAATTTCTAATTTCATCAGAAACATTACCTTTGAAGTGTATTCTATCATATTAATCAGGTTCCATCATCCAAAACATAAGAAAAATGTGTTAAAAACCAAGATAAAAATCCTCTCTCCATTCAAGTTTTACTCAGTACCAAAACTTTAAAACTCAATTTTCGCAGAACTATAGTTTTCCAAATCAGCCCGATTCCTTTAACCAATTTGAATGTAAATTTACAACCAAACATCCAATAACCAAAAGCAAGGTGTCATTTTAGCGTCGGAAAGATTACCTGTCAATTTCAAATATGACTGACTACCTTCCTTGGGATCGTATAGCAAAGAACATATACCGCATAATTCATAGTTTTTTGCAAAGCCTATTTATAATAATACACTCACGGTCAAAAGTGTTTGCGCATGCTTAAATACGGGCAAAAACTTAATTATTATATCAAACGACTCTTAAAAAATTCATGTTTTTATAGGTGCCATCTGTATTCAATATAAATAATCCATGTTTCCTCTGATATTTGTCTCTTCCATCACCAAAAAAATTGGCGATTTCCTGGACTTTATACAAATACACCACACAAAATTTTGATATGTACCTATTTAGTTTATTATTTAATGGTTGTGTAACCGTAAAGAACATTTACAGGTTATAAGTTTTCCAACAGATATGCAGTTACGTATCTAAACTCCATTTTGAATGCGCAGAAGAAAGTATATAGTATGTTTAGCACGCAATATTTTCATATGCGATGAATGCAATTCATGTTGAGTTCTGAAGATCTATATATATAAAATATAAAATCCGAAAAAAATGATGCAAATGATGAACGGTTCTCGAGATGTGGTTGGTTAACGGTTTTGTGCACAAACACTTTTGACCGGAAGTGTATTCAATATGTACTTGCTTATTCAATGATGTCACTGTTATTGCAACAGACTGATTCACATTTGACTTTTTCTCTTTTTCTTTTCTCACTCTCATATCTGCAGCTGTTTGTATTTGACTTCCATGAACCACCAGCAATGGTCTTTGATAAAATCATCAAAATATCGGTAAGAAAATAAGTGTGTATCAAAACAAAAGTCCGAAGTAGGGAGGTTTCGTCACCGTAGCATGTGGCTAGGAGTGTAGGCTTATAAATATTAAGAAATGTATGCCTATATAATAATGGTCATAATTATTAAAAACAGATACTTGGGCGACGAAAAAACCAACGACCTTGATTTACGGGCCCAACCGACCCTAAATTTGCGATTTTGAAGAATTCTTTTCTTCAGTTAAAAAAAATTAAAAATTATGTAAAATCAGCGATTTTTGGCCAAAATTTATCAATTTTTGATAAATTTTTAAAGAAAATTTCTTTGTAAAAATGTTGTCCCAATTTTGGAGGATTTGGGGGTTATTGTGGGCAAAAAAAAAATTATGTGCAAAAACTCAAAGATTAATTTTCTGCAATTGCTAATTAATGTAAGAGTGTTAAGCCAATGTGTATGTACATTGTCGACAAAGGGCTTGTCGATTCCAGCCCAAGTGTGTATAATTTGGACTGGTAGCTATTTTAACCTAGACCATTTATTAATAATCACTGCTTCAGGGAATAGCGAACTAACTTTTAATGAGTATCTTTATCAATTATTTGTGCCAGGCTGTTCATTCTCGCAATCTACTGAGGTCAGGAACAACCATAGGGGCGTTTAAATTTGATGTAGGCACAGTATATCAAGCTCCAGGTAAGTAATGAAGTTGTTTTTTCAGAAAGTTACAGGATGTCCCAGAAAAACGTTACAATTATCTTTGTTCAATTCACAGACTATAAATGCAACCTTATATATACTTTCTGACTATACATTAAACTTAAGAAAATAACATGCAAAGATTATAAGGTTTTTTCTGGGACACCCTGTACCAAAGAATGTTTTGGTACAGAAGGGACGTGGTTCAATTTAGTTTTCAGTTTCATGTAAAAGATCACCACAAAAGAGATATATAATTTCAAATTTCATTTGATTCAGTCCAATAATTTAAATTTAGGGATACACCATTAGATATGGGAGACTTTTGAAAAGTTTTTGAACTTGTATAAAGAGAGTTTTGGTATAGTAGACTTATTTGCATCTTTATAGAGGCCATAATTTGGTGTAGCTTTGACTTACATTAAAAAAAAATCTAAAAAAAAAAATCCGCCCGCCCGCACTTGCTCAAAAAAAGTTGTGGAGGACAACTAAACAATATATTTTTTGTTGCATTTTTCCCATTTTGCAGATCATGCATATTATCGTAAATGGGTGATCCTGACAGACTTGAACGATATCAACGGTGGTCCCAAAGGCTTTGTCAAAGTAGACATTAGTGTATTAGGCAAAGGAGATAACGTGAAACCACCCAAAAAGCAGAATGAGGATGAGGATGATGTGGAAGGGTAAGCAATCAGACTATGTTACAAGATCCATAGCATATCCCTTGTATTATACAACATTGTGAACTTGTGGTTTATATTGTGTAAGAGACTAGTAATGATTGATTAGGATTGATTAAGACCAAATCACTGCGTATGAATATTTTTTTACATGAATTGTTCATGATTTTGATATTATTTTGTGCTAATTTTGTTGCTAATACATAGATAAACATGACCATAACTTCATTTAAATATTCAGCAAGATTTGGTACCTTGATGTGAGTCTAGAAATATGGACTAATTTACTTCCCCGTATGGTTATATTGGTTTATGTGCGTTAATCGGCTGCTTGTTGCATACTTCAAGATTTACATAGTATACAGTGTGTCCCAGAATGAAGTTATCAAGATTTCAACGCTACATAGTTCAAAAACCAAATTATTCCAGACAATGAAACTTGGTGACAATCGTGCCTGATGGCTTGACTTGCTGTGGTGCAAAAATAAAGAATACCTATGCTTTACTTTTCTAGAAGTGAGCGTTTGAAGCTCCACAGGAGTTTGGACACTTTTCCCAGTTTGGGTAATTTGGAAAAATTCCACGGCAACCAATAACGCCATCTTTAACATGTTTACAGACATAATCATGATAATATTTGTTCAATTATAAGTGTTTTTGTTTTCAAGATTATTCTAACCTAAATCTGGTTCCTTTTCAAATATAAAAATCATTTAATAAATTTTATTAAGTGCCTTTTAGGAAAATCATTTAGCGGGCCGTTTGAAAACACGCTAAAAGGACTGGTACCCTGGTAGCAGTGGTTGTAGGATTATGGTAATTCAAAGCAAACATAACACCTCATTTGTCAATGGAGAAAAGAGAATCATGATTGACCAATATCTGCAAAATGCAGATATCATTGAAACAATGGAAAAATTTATTTAACATTTCCAGGAGCCAGAAATCCTCATCGCACGAGTAGCCAATCTTAAAAATGTCAGAAAATATAAAGCTTATGGTATCAGATGGCAGAAGGAACTGCAAAAAAAAAAGCATGTGGACGCCAAGGTAGAAGCCGAGTTAACATTCAGCTGAAACTTTATTAAGACTCCAAGCAATCAAGGAGAAGCAACATGTGAAACAAAACAGAAATGTTGGTAAAAGATGACATCGTTGCTCGCATACTTCAGCAGAAAATTACCACTCCAAACTGGGAAAAGTGTCCAAACTCCTCTGGAGCTTCAAACACTCACTTCTAAAAAAAAAAATTCTTAATTTTTGTACCAAAGCAAGTGGCGACATCAGGCATGATTGTCACTAACTTTCATTATCTGGAATAATTCGGTTTTTGAATTATGCGGCATTGAAATCTTGATAACTTCATTCTGGGACACACTGTAGTATAGACACAGGGGGCCACTGAGCTATATTGGTGTACACATGCGTGAACAGAAAAACATGGAAAAAGGGGTGATTTTTTCGTTACCGACACACAAAGCACTACATGTGTTAAGGGGTCTAAAAAACAAAAACACAATATGGGTATAAAAAGGGGAGTTTTTCAAAGCCTTAAGAAAAAAATCTAACTTTTAGGGTGTAAAATTTAGAATGAAATTGCATGTAAATCCTTGTTTAGGAGTATTTCTTCAAGAAAAGCTAAACCTTGTTTTATGGGGTATTTTGTAAACCTACGTTCATGCAAGTGTACATCAATATATCTGAGTGGCCCCACACCAACCCCCCTTAGTCCGACAGCTTTCTAGTCCAAATTATAATTTATAGGCTCGCAGCGCCAGTCCGATTTATAAAAAAGGCTCGCTAGTCCGAATATCAAAAACAACTTGCTAGTCTGAATTTAAAAACGGCTCGCTAGTCCAAATCTAAATAAAAGCTCGCTAGTCCGAATTTTACAATAGGCTCACTAGTCCGAATTTTAAAAACAGCTCACTAGTCCGAATAGGAAAAAAAAAGTGCATATTTCTATTACAGTTTTCAAAATTTGAGTTAGTGATCTGTTTTCAAAATTCGGACTAGCAAGCCTATTTTGAAATTCAAAGTAGTGAGCTGTTATTTAAATTTGGACTGGCAAGCTGTTTTTTTGGACTATAGCAAGCCTAATTCAAGGTTACATTTTCCCCACTGAATAACGTGTTTGGACTAGCGAGCCTTCGGACTAGCGAGCCTTTGGACTGGCGAGCGGACCCCGCTCTTGCTACATTAACTAAAATGTATTGTTGATAGTGTCGATGTCGATGGCTGGATTTTGGAAGGTTTGTCAACAACAAAAATCCTTGCTGATACCAGCCCTACTAAATGCATTGTTACAATCCAATTGCAGTTAAATCAAGTACATTGGCCACGTAACATACTTAATAATAAATAGGACGATCGAGTCGACCCATTATATTGTTCAAAATGAGATTTGCACCTGTAACATCTAGAATTAAACTTTGTTCCCAGAAATCTGCTGCTTCCAGAAGGCATACCAAGAGAGCGACAGAGAGCCAACTTTTCTTTCCGCATCTACCGAGCAGAAGGCCTACCCATAATGAATTCAGGGCTCATTGCAAGTGTCAAGAAAGCTGTCACAGGAGAATTCAATGATTTGGTAGATCCATACGTGCAGGTCTGGTTTGGGGGTCAAACGGTGAGTTCACAATAGAAATTTGTATCTACCGAGCAAAGGGCCTACCCATAATGAATTCAGGGCTCATTGCAAGTGTTAAGTAAGCTGTCACAGGAGAATTCAATGAGTTGGTAGATCCATACGTGCAGGTCTGGTTTGGGGGTCAAATGGTGAATTCACTATAGAAATTTGTATCTACCGAGCGGAAGCCTAGCTAGGCCTACCCATAATGAATTCAGGGCTCATTTGGGGGTCAAACGGTGAGTGCACAATCAAAATTTGTAGAGAAAAAATATAAGATTTTATATAAAGTTGCAATTAGACAATAATAACTGCGCACCATTTTTTTTAGGTCAGTGTACTTTATACTTTATCTCAAGTTATTTTTCACTCGTTTGCAGTG
>JXSR01S036458.1:75656-89962 GCA_000969725.1 Ophiothrix spiculata | reverse complement strand
CAAAAAAATGGGTTAATGATGCTTTTAAACGGTATCAAAAACAACAAATGTTCAAAATAAGCGATGGAAAGTGGCTTTGAGGGTAAAAATAAGATCATTTCTTTCCAAATAAGGGTGTTAGCATGCTTTAAATTCAACATGGAGCTTGTTTAGAGGTCCAAAATGGCCGCTGCATTTTTATGTGCAAAAATAGGTTAGAGACACTTCAAAACAGTATCAAAAACACCAAATGTTCAAAATATCCGATGGAAAATGGCTTTGAGTGTAACAATAGTAGCATTTCTTCTCAAAAAAGGATGTTAGCATGTTTAAAATCTAATATGGTGCATATTCTTGCCACCAAAATACGATTGTATGCTTAAAAACGAGTAAAAGTGACTTTGAAACCATAAAACACCAATTTTTTAAAAGAATCAATAGAAACTGGCTTTGCGGGTATACCTATGGGAGTATTTGTACCCAAGTATTAAAGGTTGTCAGCGCGTGATAATCCAATTTTGTAATGTAACAAAGCTGCAAAGTCGTTTATATCCAGTTTCTTGCATACAATTTTATTTTGGTGACCACTTTGATTCACAGTATAGACTCCATCATAGATTTTAAGCATACAATCATCATCATCATCATCCTTCGACTTCCGTCGAGATCAATGACACACATCTTTTCCAATTATTTTTATCACACATTGCACTTCCAAGCTCATTGAAGTTCAAGCCAGTATCTCTACATATGGTATCAGGGTACTTTAATGGTCTACAGCCTCTGTTTGGACATGGCAGTCTCCAAAGAAGAAGGTCCGATATGATTTTGTCATTGGCTCAAAAGCAGTGACCAGCAAACTGGGCTCTCCTTCATATGATCAGATGTTTCATTGAGGATCATGCATTCGATCTTCTTTGCATTAAGCATTAGTCCGACCCTAGCCGCCGATTCTTCGAATGTAACCAGTAGATCTTGAGCAGATGATATAAGTTCTGCGGTCAGGGCAACATCGTTTGCATAGTCTAGATCCGTCAAATATTTTTGATTTAGACGTCCAGATCTTCTGACGTCCAGATCTTCTAAGCATACAAACAGCATTACATAGGAAGAAATGTTCACATCGTTACCATTAAAGTAATTTACCATCTATTATTTTGTACATTTGATGTTTTCGATACCGTTTCAAAGTCATCTTAACCGAGTTTTGAGCCTAAAATCGTATTTAAGCGGCCATTTTGAATCTCAGGCTCTATATTGGATATGGAACATGGTAACACCCTTATTTGAGCAGAAATATTCTTATTGTTATCCTAAAAGCCATTTTCCATCAGATACTTTGAACATTTGTTGTTTTTGATATAGTTTTAAAGTCACTTTAACCCATTTTTGGGCATAAAATTATATTTTGTCGGCCACTTTGGATCTCAGTACATGCTCTTTATTGAATGCCAAACATGCTAACACCCTTATTTGACAAAAAATGCTCCTATATGTGACCGTCCAGCCCAAAACAGCAGTAAATGCCAGCTCTTGTCATTTTCACTTTTTTAATTATTTGCAAAGACCATGCTTTAAGAATTAAAATGACACCTTAATCAACTTCACACGATTTCAAGAAGTCAAGTTATGGTCCGTTAAAGGTTGTCAGGGAGTAAAACGTATAACTTAGATAAACGCGTTCAAAGATTAGTAAGCTTATATTTTCTGTTGATCGTCTTAAGAATATGCCAATTTATTTCACATTTCCTATCATGTTCTTGAAATGAAACTTTGCTGGTATTTTGTGGTAAGCACTAGGATTGTGAATCTGTCAAAATATCAAATTCGACAAATTATGACCTTGAAATGTATTTTCACTTGTAGCGCAAAATGAAGTTTCTGGCATTTACTGCTCATAGGGGCTGGAAGGTCACATATTTTACTTACAAAGCCATTTTCCATTGATTATTTTGAACATTTGGTGTTTTTGAAACCGTTTGGAAATGCCTATAACCCTATTTTGCACATAAAAGCATATTTTTTGGGCCATTTTGGATCTCTAAACAGACTCAATATTGGATTTGAAACATGCTAAGACCCTTATTTCAAAAGGAATGCTACTAGTGTTACCCGAAAAGACATTTCTATCGAATATTTTGAACATTTGGTGTTTTTGATACTGTTTAGAAGTGTCTCTAACCCATTTTTGCGCATAAAAACACATTTTGGCGGCCATTTAGAATATCAGAACAGGCGCCATTTTGAAATTTATACAGGTTAACAACAGAATTAGGTAGCCAATGATCTTTTTGTAACCCTTATTGTTATTTCCAATTGATTATTTATGATACCAGGAACTTTAAAAACTGTTTTAGTCAATTTTATTGAAAATCAGCTATTTTTGCGGCCATCTAGGCGGCCATTTTGAATTTGAAATATGTATATGACATAATTTGTGTTTGTTATAGCTCCAGAAGCCGTTTTCCAATAATAATTTTGAGCACAAAGGGTTTTACAAGATACTTTTATGCCATTATAATGAAAATATAGTATTTTGACGGGAATTTTGGCGGCCATCTTGGATTTCTACCCCTGTGCAGCTGATTGATTTATGTGTCCTACCTAGGGATGTTGCTTTAGGTCCATAGAACACTTCTAGATAGGACACTTCTTGACAATCCGCCGTGTCAAGTTTACACTAAATTTGGGTTCGTGCCCCCTAGGTATTGTGTTTTTTTCTACAAAGTTGGTATCATTTACGATACCTTTGAGGTGATCAACATAGCTTGTGTTTTGTTCGTAAAGTGGAGAAAATGGTGATCTCTGGAGTAATTTTGCCAATGAAAGGTCAGTTTTTATTTGTTTTTCTTTTTTTAGTATTATCATTAATAACAAGGTGATATCTTGAAATTGTATCAACAAGAGCATAAAACACGACCTATATAGATGTATGACCGTCTTTAAGGATCAATGTTATACAAAATTCAGTTGTCAAAAGCAATGTCCATTAGATTGTCTCAGTTTCAGAGGTTTGATTTAATCTTTATTGTTTGTATTCATTTTCCAGGTTTTTTTTCTTCTTGTTTTTTCTTTTCTGCATGAACCATAATATGACCAGCTTTTTTTTTTTTGAAAGGTATTTCACAAGTTAGACCTTTTTTAAAGTTTGCCAAGAAAAGTATCGAGTGCCTCTCGTTTTGTTGGGTTTTATAATTTTCCTTTTATTTGAATGTGAAAAATTTCTATGATGGTCGCAATTCATGGCACCTGAAAGCTTAACGCTTTCCTTTAAAATGATGTACCATTATGCATGCCAAATGTGTACTTTTGTTTTGCCACAGTGTGCTTGACAACTTGCACAATGTTTAGTGGGACACACTAAATGTAAGACAATGAGGGGTGCTTATAAACATAGCAAATTTAACAACTTCTAAAATTAAATCATTTCGACCAAACAGACAAAATATTTTCAAATGTTCTTCAAAGTAGAGTCACTTACTAAAGCAGAACACAATTAATTCTCTCCAGACTGAAGATACATTAGTCTGAAAATGTGTCACTCTAATTTGCATTTAGAAGAATGATTGATAATCAGAAGTGTGTACTTGTAGGAGTGTATATTTAAAACTTGAATGTCGCTGTCTGTTCAATTAAAACACGTAGTCATTGCACAGTTTGTTTGCTGTATGAAGAGTACCTCAATCTTAGAATTCTGTTTCAAGAGTTATACAGGACGTATAATGTAATTGACCATGCAAAGTAATTGTTGATGGGAAGACTGATCACCGAGTGCTTGAGTTAGTATATGCATGTTTTGAATGAAACGGTGTCTCTCAGAGGTAGAATAATAATGAACACAAAACATTCAAAATATAAAAAAATATTTCCATCACAAAAGAGGGGAAAATCGTCTAGAACGTTAAAGTTGGACAACAATTGTTAACATTAGTGGATCTTTTCCAAATTTGCAATTGAATTGAATTAACCATTTAGACATCCATGGTTTAGATCTCTCGAGCATGTTTCACAGTTGTTATAATTTAGAGACATGGATTATTTAATTATTGATAGCAATATATTGAAAACCAATCTAGGTCTCTAGGATGGATCTAAATTTATTCTCATGTGAGTTTCTAATTATGTGTATAAGAGTAATATTATCCGTAAAGCTCATTGCATATACACGTTACATTAAAAGTTACAAGTTGTCTACCTTTAGCAAAATTCAGCTTTTCCTGAAAAAATGAAGTTTGGGATTTTAAGTTATGATGAATAGTGACAGCGATGTTCTCATCAGTTTCTTCATATTGTCCAGGTTTAATTAGGTTGTATTTCCTAATTTGCACGAGCGACAACTTAACCCTAGTTCTACGAAGGGGGGGGGGGTTGCACCAACCCCCCCTACCGACATTTTTTCTGTAGCTAAAAATTCCTCGCGCGCAGCGCAAGGTGACTTGGTGTACCTCTAAGTTTATCCTTTGCGCTTATTCTAGTGAAATTTTTTTGACCCTACCAACTTCAGGGGGGGTACAGTGTCCGTTGAAAGTTCGGAGGTCAGGGGGGTTGGTGTAACTCCGTGATTTTAAAAATGGACTTTTTAGTCATTTTTATAGCAGATATCCAGTTCATACTTGGTATTTAGGTAAAACTAGTCATTTCCTACAATATTTAGCAAAACACCGCATGAAAATCGGATATTCCTGCGATTTTTTAGAAAATGTTGATTTTTGCCTATATTTTCCGTACAAATGCCGATTTTCAACATTTTGGTAATTATGACGTCATACATTTATGAATGACCTTGAATTTGGTATCAATGGAAAGAGGGGACTGAAACATATCCACTGGTACCATATACAGGGGTCTGGGGGACTCTCTATAAAAAAATTGAGGGGGGGGGGTTGTTGCAACCACCACCCCCCCCCTCCGTATAATATGTTTGTGAAAATCGCTCCGTATAACTAGGGTTAAGTACCTTTTTAATGTAATGCATCACATATTTTTCATAAAAAGTAAAGAAACGTGACATTTTAAACAATCGGGTAATTAAAAAAGGGTTTTGACATATGTCGGTATATACATGATTTTTTTTTTTCAAACAGTTATATTGGTATTGTTAGAAACCAATAAAAAACTTTACGTCTGTTGCCTTATAAAGTAGCACATTATATGATGAAACTTTGTATTCTAGAATAACGAGCTTCGAACGTAAGTAAGTAACCTTTCTCAACAGATATGTCTATAACCAATGATTTATTAAAGACAATATCAAATGAAAGCGACAACCAAAAAGTCATATCGGTTTGTAATCAACTAAACTAGATGTAATGCAATCATTGAAAACTATGACCATTTTTATTGGTGAAAACTTTGAATATCGTATGATTTAAGTCGTCAAAGTGTGAAGACTGCTTGCTGCAAAGCAACCTGTTGGTCCTTGAATATATAATTGTCATATTCCTGAAGCAGACTTTTGCAGGTTTTCTGAAGCAAGTATAACATTGTAAATTAATTTGCATAATGACAACCTTTTCGTGTATTTCACTTAGAGTGCAAAAGACGTTTGCTGCCTTTGCAACTGGTTCGAGATGAACAAATCCAAATAATATGACCTGGTATTATAAAACATACGATGATAGTTGTTATTATTGCTAAATATAATTTCAGTTAACAGCAGACGCTGTAAATTATTTCTGTTATTTAGAGATGAACAGCATCTCAATGACTCTAATTTATCCAAACATTGTTTGATGCATCATAGAAATGTATATATTATGTAACATGTGGTTTAATTCACTACCAATGTTGAATAGTCATACAATCAAAAATCATAAGAAAACTGTGGCTTTATCTACGTATGTATTATATAAGTAAGGTATGTCAAAGAAGATATCATGTGGTAGCAATTAAAGTAGAACGATGTGAAACGTGAAGAAAAAGACACGTTTAAAATGGTAAGGTATTTACATTTATGGGATGTTTTACTATGTTGAAATGCATTAATTGCTGAAAATGTTGCAGTTGGATAATTTAAATTTAACTCAATTAAGAAATATTGGTAAGATTTCAAATGCTTTGGTTTGTCACAGGGTGTATGTCCATAGCCTCTCTCCATATATATGTATTAAATTATGTATAAATTAAGCCAAAAAACGGTAATTTTACAATTCCACAGACTTAAGTTGTTGAAGCAAGAGAATAACCTCCGACGACCCAGGTTTAATTAAGAATGCCATTACCAAGTGCTATCCAGGAGGTATGTAATTGACCATGTAACACAGATATAAGTCGGTCACTTGAATAACGAATACATAATGTAAATAAAAGACTAATAAAACACTTTCTGTATCTTAAAAAGACTAATGAAATCATCCTTGTAATTGACCATATACTGCAAATCAAAACCAAGCACTTGACTAACGAATACGTGATGTAAACAAGACACTCCGTGTGTCTTAGAACAATAATTATTAAATCATGAATACCTTTACTTTCTCAATAAACAAAAAAATATATAGTACGGAAAAAACACACGATATGTTATGTTACTAGCAAAATTGGTGGAATTGAAATAATGAAACGTGTTCAGCACGTAATTCTTTTGTCACAAATAAATGAATACAACTTTTGCGGGTTGTTTACCTAATTATATGTTTTAATGTTTGTTGTTATTGTTTTTGTTGTTGTCACTGCTGCAGCTGTTGTTTTGTTTTTTATCAGTTTGTTATTTGCTATTGAGACGTTTCTTCAAGACACGATGTAAATATTTTTTGCATTTTTTGGACCCTTAATCTTTATAAAATTTCAAAGCACTTTCTGCAATTGCTGTAGCAAAATTAACCATTGGTAACCTGCCGATGACCTGTGTCGGAAAAAATAACATGACGTAACTGGGCCCAACGTCAATAAAGTCCGCAAAACGTTTATTTCGAAAACTCGAGACTACGCTAAACAGTTGCATTTATTACCTTGAACAGCCAATATCTGATACACCTGATGTTTTTATCACGCTAATGACAAAACGTTTGGTCTTCCTATAACTAATCAATATACTAGTAAATTGGCATGCGTTTTTTAATTGGTTCATATGCTCAATAAAGTGAAGTTTCCATTATCATATACTTATTTCAATACTGCATAAATGTATTTTTGAAATCAAACCAAAAAATTACATTACTGTCTAGACTGTATGTAATCATCGATAATGGGAAAAATATAAATTGAAGGAAGTAGATACAAAGTGCATTATCAAGTAATTAACCAGCTTTGCTCTAGGAAATATACATGCAGATCGTCCTTAATCCTACTGCAGTATACTGCAAGCGTCATTTACTCGGGAGTAAAACAAATCCGAAGAACGCATCGACGATAAATGCATGTAGACATGAACACTTTAATAACAGACGCAAGTGTAGATGGATTGGATAGCGGTGTTTGAGTCAATTAACTTTTTGTTGATACCGTATCTTAATTTGCTGATAATTTTCAATTTTGGTGAGACACTTGATTCACATGATATAAGTATCATATTTTATGCTACTTTTTTCAATCTATGTTACTTTATATACCTCATATATAGATTCATGTCCTCTGATTGGTTAAAAGTGCGGGCTTAGATTTAAGTAGGCCTGGGGTATATTTTTCACTCGGCCCGCTCAATACATTTTGCGCACAATACGGCGCGGTCAGCATTGAAAGGAGAAACATATATCGTACATCATTTTCGGTTCTTTTAACCAACCAGATGACAAAATCTATATATTCGGTATATTAAACGAATATTGACTGCTTTTTGTTCGGGACATGGTTTAAATTAGTTCCCCTCGGTGATCTCAAAACCATGAATATGCCCTCAGCTTCGCTTCGGGCATATTCATGGTTTTGATGTGTAATATCTCTTACTCAAATACTATCAAACCTGGTGTCTAATTTAACATTTATCCAGAATGATAAATTTTTAAAACAATAACATTTATAAATATCAGCATAAGATATACAGAATATGTTGAAATTTAGTCAAATTGAATTTGTAAAATAAGAATAAAGTATATGTAATAAAGTACTTCAAAATCAGATATATTTCTTAATTCAAAACATTACGTACTATGCTATATTGGCATATGCAAAGGTTCAATTACGTTTCGGTGCGAAACATAAAAAGTTGCTTACTCTATTTCTGGTAAAATCAGCATACCAAAGTAATATGCTGAATTTAACCATTCATATTTTTCAAAAGATTTGTAAAGCTTTATCTGTCGGAGACTTAGTCTAAATGTTACAGATTGTTTGTTGTATTATATAGCTCGTATTTTTTTTTCTGTTGGCAGCTGTTTAAGAATCCAATTTTCAAGTGCTACTAAATGTAATTGAAAATGCAATGCAAATCTAAACCCAGCAACCTCAAATAACGAACACATGATATAAATAAAACGCTTCCTGTGTCTAATGAAAGAATAATGACATAATGAATACCTTTTAAAGTTTTGAAAGATTTTCTTTAATCAAGCGCAATATATTTGCTTGTAAAATGTGCAGATTGCTATGGTTATCAAAATCGTTGTTGGTCACTTAATGAAATAATAATGACATTATGAACACCGTGTATCTTTTGGATATATATTTTTCTCTAAGAAACAAGTGCAAAATGTTGCGGGAAATATCTATTTGTCATTAAAATTTTTAATGATATGAAGTATACTTTGAGTAAACATCATTTAATCATCATTTTGTAAGACTTCAATTGACTTATAACCATGTTCCCATTTTACCTAACTCTTATGTACATCAACATTTCAAGTGTTTAATTGATTATTGACACTCTCTTATATGACAAATAAACTGTCATGTTGAAATTACGTTATTACATTCATAGATAATGAATCACCAGTGTTTGACAGTTTTTACATCAAAATTAAGCAGAAACCACGATAGTAGGTATCTTGACAAACTAATGGAAAAACGTTTGGTAAATTCTACATAGTGATAATAGTTCCGTGTCGTTATGAAGGTTTGTAAATAACCGAACGATTAAAATGCAATTACTTCACCTGTAAACATAAGTAAAACATTGGGAGAGTATTATCATTGATTTTCATTTTACAATGCAAGAGATATCTTAGTTGAAGGGGTTTAAAAAGATCGGCAGGAGTATATGTTACTTTTCACCTAATTTTCCACATCGACCAAGTACGTGGCGGACATGGATAAGGTGTCGTCTGGTAATTGCTCTCTTTGTTGTGAATATCAAAACGAAATATAAATGACAATATATGAATAAACTGTTGAATCATCCTTATAAAATAACAGTCATCTTGAAATCATACCATCATGCCGAACGGTCCACTGAGCACTTTAACGGTTCATAAGTTAGTCCATGACACAAATCTTGACGGCGCATAGCTTATAGGGTAAGATCGAGGTTAATGATAGCCGTCTCCGATGATAACTCAATAGTATTGAATTATAAAGACTCGGTTAAATTTCTATTTTTTAAAATATATTTTAAAAAAAAACATAATCCATACTGTTATATTTCTAGGTGTCAGCTAGGTGCATGGTGCTGATCACTCAAAATTGGCACGACATTTTGTATAAGGAAATATTCATTTTTTTCTTTACTTCTTTAAATATTGCAACTTATGAAGTAGAGACACATGATCAAAATAACCCCTGTTGCGTTATAATTGCGTTACTATAATACTGCTTCAATATTATTGAAAATAATATTGTAATAATAATATATCAATCAGTCACAACTTCTGAACCAACACTACAAACATTTAACAATTTTGAAATTAAATCTAATGCAAAAACTAATGATATGTCAAATGATTAGTCCCAGGAGAAGTAATCTTATCTCTTGAGTTAAAAGGTAAATAATATAATATTTAAGCTTTAATTTTGAGAGCACATTTTGAATCATTATAAAAGTTGGTGAAATACATATAAGGAGGAACGGAATGAGGGAGACTTTCAACTGTGTGCAACATTTGTAGATTTTGGTCACACCTATGTTATTTTGATTATATAGAATATTTGCTATAAATGTTGAAAGTCAATATACATATTGCTTACTTATTTTACAATAATTTCTTATACTTTTCAATATTAATATTCTTTGTTCATATTAGGCTAATCTTATGCAATAGAAAAACATATGTCAACCCTTCCTTTATCAGTTTATTATTGCACCAAAAAGGAAATGGAGTTACCCCGGGAATCTAAATAACATATGTGGTATCCTTTTTGGTCATTTTGATGAAAAATATGTAGAGTTACTCCCTTATGTGCTGGTAGGGTAAGTAATTAAAGTCGCCATTTCTATAGATATATATACGTTTTACTTTATTTTTGTGTCAACAAATCTGATAACAATCTAATATTTTGAGCATTAAAAGCAACAGTCATATTTGCAAAAAGCTTTATTTTCACTATTTTTAAACCTTTAATAATCATTTATGACGTCATAATTACCTAACGTCATTTTCAAGTTCAGAAGGGGCAGTAACAAATACATAAGAAAGTCCAAATTCCGTACACTAACTTTTAAAATGTCTGCAGTTGTTTTGAAGCAAACAAATACATGTATAAACATTAATTGTTTTATCTTCAGCAATAGATTGTTAGATTTATGAAATATTTCTACCTATGCTGACATGAAATTGTCTCTCTTGAATGATAACACACACAAATAAACAATATGAAACGTGATATTTTCAACAAGTAGACTTTATAGAGGCATTTTGACATTGATGGCAAACAAATACGTGATTTGTTTATTTTCCCATTGGCGGTAGTCTAGGATCCAATAAATGCGATTGCTTCTTCTAAAAAATAGCACTTATACAAGCGTGTTTTGAAAATATAGAAACTGAAATAAAATCAGCTTCGAGATGCTATCAGGAGTTGAATTATATTGATAATAATACTTTTACCCAAAAAAATTAACAACAATCAATTGAGAATATGATAGTCTATGCTTACTTTCCTTCCTACAAAATAGTACCACAGGATACATTTTCGCTCGTCCTCCGAAAAATTACTTGTTGTTCCACATGTTAGTTTGAAAGTAGTTGGTGAACGCTCTTTCACGTTTGCAGCTCCGACTGTTTGGAACTCTCGTCTCCGCAACTCCTCCAACTTGTTGCACTTCAAACGTTAGTTGAAAACATATCCTTTTCGGCAAGCATTTCATTATTCATAAGTTTTTTGTTCCGTTTTTGTTTTAGCGCTTAGAGTTTGTTATTAATCTAATTTATACTCAGAAAACAAGGTTCTCCTGATAATGGTAAAATATGTGCCAAATTGCGCCATTTATTATCTTTAATGGAGAAAATGTAGATCGACGTAATTACTTAATAGCAAGTGCCGACTAGTCATTTACATTAATTCGCAATTTGTTATTCTACTTTAACACTGGTTAAAGCTTATCTTGAGAAAACCATTGTATGAACATAATGTCCTAAAACAGGTGTTCATACCACTAATTAAAGTATAAAGGCAGTGATATTCTTCGAAACAGGATTTTTATAGTTAAAAAAAGACAACAAAATACTCAAGCTGTTTTTTAAGAAAATATTTATAGTTAACAAGTTTGATTCTGCAAATTTTGCCTCCTAACATTTTAGACCTAAAAACCGACTTTTTGTATAGATATTGCTTTTTAATAAATTGAGAGTACTGTATTATTAAACAGGGAGAATATTACATCAATATCGTAATGCGCATGTATGTAGATTTCCATAACCCATTTTTTAATCTATGCACTCCATTTACATCGGGTAACATACTGTACCCAATCAAAGGATATGAAAGAGTGATTATTCTTAACTATGCTCCAAGAGATATTTAAAGAGCTGAATTACAAACCGGCTTAGAGACCATTTTTTCAAAAATGAGTTTTTGATAGATTTTTACAGACCTTCAATTTGTGCATTATCCTGGCAAAAAGAAATCGTTGAAAAAATCTCGCTAAATGGGTTAAAATCCCCAAAATGTTACTTTTATGCCCAAATATGGATATTGCATGACCATATTTGGGCAAAGAAGGGCACAAATATGGTAATTCTTTTATTAAACATGATCTGGTGTTGACATTTGGTATTTATAAAGTACATCATAGCCTAATGAAGAATTGATAAAGACATTTTGCAAAAACTTTGAAGATGGGTGGTTCCTAAGTTGAAATTCGACGAGTTTCCCTGCAAAACGGCTTATATCCATGTTCAGTATTCAATAGTCAATTAATAAGAAACTATTTGATGAACTTAATTATCTGAATAACACCGTATTTTTAAAGACATGTTCGTACAAAATTACTAAAATAATTTGTCAGGAATTTTGCAACACATTTTGATGTCCTAGCAGTTTTTTGCCGATTTCTCAAAAAGTGCAAAATGGATACAAGCCGTTTTGCAAGTCAACTCTTCATTTAAAGGTCATCCTATAAACTTCATATGAGACTGTCCATCCCATAACGAGCCGTAAATGCAGCCTCTTGCCATGACATTTTCACTTTTGTAATATTTGCAAAGAACATTTTATAAGGATTAAACGAACACCTCAATGGACTTCGCCCGATTTCCAAAAGGCAATGTATGGTCCATCAAAGGTTTTCATGGAGTAAAATATATACCTAAGATAAACGCGTTCAAAAATCAGTAAACCCTATATTTTCTGCTGAATGTCCTCAAAATATACAGACATATTTCGAATTTCCAATTATTTTCTAGAAATGAAACTTTGCTGGTGTTTTGAAGTTAGTACAAGGATCGTGAATCTGTCAAAAAATCCTTTTCAGCAAATTACGACCTTTTTTCATCTGTAGCGAAAAATGAAGTTTACTGCATTTACGGCTCGTTTGAAATGGACGTTAACATATTGACTATACTTATAAATGATTTCCTTGTTTGGAAACAGAAATGCTTGCAGACATTTTGACAAAAACAACTTTTAATCACCCCTAATTGCAGTATCATTATAACAATTAAGATCCAATTATTTGTAGTATGATCATGCAGATATCTTAATCAAATACAGATATCCATTAGAACATATCGTTTAGATCAATACCCTGGGCCAATGAAACAAGATATCATTAGGCAAATTTCTTAAAGTTTTCTAGTATCAAATAGTTTATTCGGTGTAATGAGATTTGAATTTTCAAGACATTACTTCCATAGCAAATATCCGTGGATTTACGAATACAATTGCATGAGACAAATATGATGCATTTGTTGCGTTAGAAGAATTGTTTGTTTTTTCGAATATCTTTGCAAATTGTCTTGAGGTGATACCCTATTTACTCGTCTAATTCAACTATTTCCCATCTGACAATCTCCTTAAAATTAACAACATCCCCGTTTCCAAAATTTTGACAAATAGTCATACTTTATGACCAACACTTCATTAAAATTATTTGAACAATTGTTGGCAAGTTAGTATGAAAGCGCTCAACTGTAACGCGATCTAAATTCAGAAAATGAGTAGTTGAATTGGACGAGTGGATACGGTATGTCTAGGTTATGAGATATTTCTACCGATTGTGACAAGCTATAACTTCATTCTTTTTCATGAATGGAAAGTACAGACAAATAAATAGTGAAACACGTGACATTTTTAACAATCTAGGATTATTAAAAGGATTTTTATTTCTATTTTTGACATTGATGCAAAGCAAGTACGTGTTTTGATTACTTTTTCTACCGGCGAAAAAAACCAATAACTCATCGAGTGAGAGCAAGAAAGTTGTAATTGCATTGGCTGTTATATGTTATATTTATTTAAACACTTTGTGCTAAAATGTAAACATTCCTCAAATTTTTCTCTTACATGTGTCAGTTGCGCTTGAAATTGTTCTTAGGGTTGTAACGGTGTCACTTAAAGAGCTGCTGACTCAAGACTGGTCAACAAACCAGGCGCGACGCCAGTGTGGCAACCTACATTTTGAGACCCAACTACAGTAAGTTTCCCCTAACCGAACTTTACAAAATTGAAAATGGTAAGGGCTGCATTTACGACTCGTTTGGGATGGACGGTCTCATTTGATCTAGATTTTATCATAATGACAATTGTTTGATATTTTAATGCTTTATAATTGGATTCAACAATCAGATTTTAATCAAACAGTCGACTTCAATTATCTCCTTATTTGTATTGCGGAAACATTCGTCTAAAAGTTAAATTGTTGCACTTGCACTTACTTGCACTTATTGCTGTCCTCCCTTGGAGTCGCCAGGAGTCCTTGGAGATAGCAGCCGTTTCACCAATGAAGTCCATGTCTTTCGTTGTTCAGTTATCCTTTTGGCTTCACATACAGATGACACACCACACTCTTGGCAGCTAGA
>JXSR01S036458.1:27348-40563 GCA_000969725.1 Ophiothrix spiculata | reverse complement strand
ACCATGAATGCAAGCAATAGGTTAATGCGCTTATTGGCTTGTGCGTCTAAGTTTGTTACGCGCGTAAGCCCGTGCGTGAAAGTGACGCGTCTATAAATTACGCAGAAAACCTGTAAATAGTCTTTCAAAACCCGTAAATAGTCTTTTCAAAAGAACTATTTACGGGTTTTTCTCAAAATGGTTGAAACTATTTGAAATAATGTCATAGGGTATCAACACGCTAAATTTATTAACACAGTATATAATCACAAATATCTTGTTACCAACAATCTACGTAGTGGTTAGAAACAAGATTATTTCTTCAAGAACACTTGCTGGGACAAAATTGTTCGATAGCAACAATTTAAAATAATAATAGTCACAAGGCATGCACAATCGAGACTCCTCTACTCTTCGTGCAGTATTGAAGAAGTTTCGTTTCATATTTATAAAGATATGTACTTTCATCGCTTAACTCGCTTGAATCAAAAATTGGTTGTATTCCTATTTGAAACTTATCTCAACTTAACTCAAACTTATTTCAAGGATGTTTGCCTGCTTTTGTTTTTTTTAATTTGTTTGTATATATTGAACATATGGTTTCAACGACAAACAAGGACACTGATTTTTGTTTTTAATTTCTTGTATTTCTAAATGATCGTTAATGTATGTGTGGCAAGCCCGTAACCAGAAAGATATCCAAAAAAACAAAAAAACAAACACCTAAACCATAACGAAACTACATAAAAGACATTTTGTCAAATAAAATATGACACAAAGCGCATGTAAAACCATGCTTGTCTTTTCATTTTTAAACAACTTAAATTAGTTTAGAATCAGTCGAAAATCCAAAAGGTCCCATTCTTGAAAACTCACATCCCGGGCTCACTTCAATGAAATAATATCAGCCTTTTCGTTTCACATTTATAAAGGTATGATGTACTTTTATTGCTAAATATATTCGCTTGAAACAAAGAATAGGTTGTATTCGGATTTGAAACCTACCTATTTCAAGGATGTTTTCATGCTTTTGTTTTTTAATCTGTTTGTAAATTCTGGACATATGATTGCACATACAAACAAAGACGATAACTTTTTTTTAATTACTTGTATGTATAAATGTGATGACTCAACCCAAAGGGGGACTTTGCAGATGATATCAATTTTAAGTTTATCAATACATCTGTTACAGCATTTTCTAGGATTTAAAATGACGACTTGTTGGTCCAAATTGATCAAGGCGATCAAATTTTACAACAGAAAATCTGGTGGAAATTTCTTATTATTTTCTTTATTTTTGCTACCTATTTTCACCAGTATCTTGTAAAGTGGTCTGTCGCAAACTCTCCTTTTTGGGGTAAGTCATCACAAATGATTGTTTATGGTCCACAAAATATTTAAAAAAAAAACCACAAAAAACACAAAAAAAAACCATAACACACCTTCAAAAACGCTTGTCTTGTTATTTTTAAATCACTTAAACTAGTTAAGAATCAGTCGAAAATCCGAAAGGTCCCCTTCTTGAAAATCCAATGGAATAATATCGTATTTTCAGCTCGTGCCAAGTAACAGTACAAACGTTGTCTTTCATAGTAATCATAGTATCTAATGACATTCAAACTTGAGTGTGTTTGAGGATATTTAATTCTTGCAATAATGAATCATTGACTTCGGTGAATAAAGTATTGTTAAGATTCTTGTTTGACAAGGAATGCAATACTGACAGATAAATTACTCTTACTGTTCTGTAGTAGATGCGACGATTTAAATTTAGGGTGGTTGCAGGCAATAGCTGAATGATATATAATATACATTTCTCCGTAAACAACACTAAATTATCTGGTTTAACACAATGACATAACTATCACTAGCGTGTGTTCACACTAGAACGGGAATTGCTTTTTTTTTAATTTGTCAAAAAACTTTTAGGACACAATATGCTTAAGTTCAAATGTTCTGTCCGTGCATAACAATGCATTATGTAAACTATTTTGTTAACCAATTACTTATTCTATTCAACGGAGGCAATAAGTAGAGATAATCCCTGCTTGAGAAATTGCAATCCGTAACAATCCTTTTGTGTTTACACGAGAAAAAGCACAACTAAGACGCCCAGGAATTTTTGCATTCGTCGAAGACAATAGCCTATCCCATACTTTGATTGACAAGCGTCTTTTGTGCGTCTTTTGTAATTCGATATTTCTTTTGTCAATTACGATGTGTCAACTATTCGTAAACTTAATCCCTTGTTTTTTAATGAGATAACTACGACAAACTTGAACAGACATAATATATCAATTTATGTTTTTACCACTTTAACCTACAAAGGTGTTGTTGTTATTGTAAAATACAAAGACATAAAGCATACTGCAGCAATCCAATATTCTATTTTCTTTAGCGGTTTTGATCTGTCTGATTTAAAGTCTTTGATCTCAAAAAATATTATTCTATTTTCAACTCTCTTATATGTGGCTAAATTCTGCAAGTGAAGAAATTGAGAAAATCATCTTGGTTCATGTTGTTTGTTCAAATATTTTAATACATTTATAAATTTGCATTTCATGAATTGATTACAGTCTTGATTTAAAGTCTTCCCACTCGGTCGAGTGCACTTTCCCTTGTTTTTTAATGCATGACTAACCACAGCGAAATGACATGCTTTGAGTCCCCACAGATGCACACGAAAGTATTTCTCTTTTCATAGTTGACAAAGTCTTACTTTCATTTTTTTGATCAGTCGGATCACATTTATCCTTAATACTCTACCTTTCAAAGTAAATGATACTGTATTGTATCAAATAAATGTGTCCAAACACACTCCAATTTAAACGTCGATAGATATTAACTTTTTACTATCACAGTGCAGTATGAAAGAAAACGTTTGATGTCATAACAAGATAACTATGACTACTCGGGGCTTAGGAGAACATCATTGTATGTCTTAATAGTAAGACGATTATCGCTTTGGGACAATGATTATTTGTTTAGATTCTTTTTAAAGTTATTGTTTGCGTCTCCAATTATTTTATGATTTAGAAAACGGTATATTTAGTTTTTAAAAAGTTATAAAAATAACTGAATTTTACAAAAAAAATAACTATTATTGTTATGATGTAGACATTCTTTTTATTAAGAAACGATTCAGAATAAAATGTCAAAACTAAATTTATTATTTTGATTTATTCAGAAAAAAAGAAGGAAAAAAAGAAAGAAATAAAATGAAATAAAAATACACGGGTTATGTAAGGAAACCCAAATTCATAGCAATAATATTTGAATACCAGATATTCGTTTATGACACGTGCACTTCATCCTCGGGCATTGTTATTGTTTTGACAATATTGAGCATAATAAAACAATCTGTTTCTCTTATGTCTTCGAAAAACTGGAACATTTTTATAAATCTTGTACAGGCTGATAATCTGTTTTCTTTTATAATAGTAAATTCTTTGAAAATAGGATACGTACTTGAAAACAATATGCTTAAACATTTAAGATAATTGATCACTTTTTATTGTTGTAGATAGACTAGTAAATGATATTACTGTATTCCTTGACCTTAATGTACTGAACTTTACGAGGATATCCGAAAAAAAAAGCAGATATGTTCATTCACTGTCAAAAGCATCACATTGCAGACAGATTAAGTTGTTTAATTTAGTTGATATACATGTTTTTGATGTTTGACCGATTTGACTGTTTGGAAGGATAGTATCATATTGTTTTTGATAAAAATGACATAATGCCTCAGGTTTTTCGAAGTTATAACAAAGTGTAATATTAAGACATTCCTGCGTACAAATCCTACTCAATCATTGACTTATTGGCACTGATACTATTGAGTAAAGTAATGATACCAACTTATATGTAACCGTCCAGCCCAAAACAGCAGTAAATGCCAGCTCTTGTCATTTTCACTTTTTTAATTATTTGCAAAGACCATGCTTTAAGGATTAAAATGACATTTTAATGAACTTCACACGATTTTCAGAAGTCAAGTTATGGTCCGTCAAAGGTTGTCAGGGAGTAAAACGTATAACTGAGATAAACGCGTTCAAAGCTTAGTAAGGCTTATATTTTCTGTTGATCGTCTTTAAAATATGCCAATTTATTTCACATTTCCTATTATTTTCTTGAAATGAAACTTTTTTGGTATTTTGTAGTAAGCACTAGGATTGTGAATCTGTTAAAAAATCAATTTCGGTAAATAATTACCTCGACATGTATTTTCACCTGTAGCGCAAAATGAAGTTTCTGGCATTTACTGCTCATACGGGCTGGAAGGTCACATATTTTCCATGGTGAAAATGATCTAAGCAGGTGATAACAAAGGAACGCATATAGGAAAGAGAGAGAGGGAGAGAGAGAGAGAGAGAGAGAGAGAGAGAGAGAGAGAGAGCGGCAATATTGATAGAATGTCACTACAACCATCCAACTGAGGTGACTGGAGATAACATAGCTCTTTGAGTTCAGATTTTATTCATGATATTATCACAATAAGTTGCAGTGTAAGTATCTATTGAATTGTCATTTAAATTATATCTTTCGGATGTTGATTCAAATGGTGTTGATTTGTACCGTTTGCATTTATTACCTTTTAATGAAATTGATTCAAATTTTAGCTATTTCCTTTTTATCAAATTGATCACGATTTTTTTGTAAAAATAAATAAGGTTGCGTAAAGGATTTTTCTTTTAATTTATATATATGACATTTTTGGCTTGAAACTTTCCAATCAAAGCAATTTCTGCACCAATAATTGTTGTTACTTTAACTCTCGTCTAACCCCCTAAGGGTTTTTTTCCCCCGTAGCATTACTACGCAAAAGCAACCGACCCAAGGCTTTTGGGTAATCTCTTTTACATCCTTTGCGGTTATTTTGATGACAAAAATAGGGAGGAGGTACCACCTAAGGTGGGTTTAGGATAGGTCGTCAAAGTTAGGGTATAGGGGGGATGTTGCAATTTGGTGACATTTTTGACAATTTCAAATCGCCATTTCGAAAAGAAATATGCATGCTATGAGGCTGAAACTTGCAGGGCATGTTAGATATGCAACAACCCCTCCTTGGTTGGACGTGTTACAAAAAAAGCTTGTTTAGACGAGGGTTAATATGAAAATAGTATACCAATACTTGAAAACCAAATTGTGTCTAGTTACCTTGCAAATATAATCCACTTTGTATATTTTCATATCAATTGCTTTATATCAATAATGCAAATCTGCAAATAATATCGTATGTATGCTGGATTCAATCAATGCACAGAGATTATAAGGACATGACTAGATTTTGCTATAAAAAACGTCCTCTGCAAAACAAGAGAATGATCATATTAAAACTTAACCAGGCCCCTGACACTTCATTCCAGACGTTTTACAGCTACATTACATTATGTAATTTTGATGCGAGAAAAACAATTGATTAAAGAAACCATCGAAAACCTTGGCTCTGAACTGGCACGACGGTTCAACGAACAATGGCAGTATTACCAAATATAAAACGGTGCTCAAAATCAATGTACATATAAAAGTAATTATTCAACCCTTGAATAGCAACTGCCTCAGTGGCGCAGTCGGTAGCGCTGATGTAATTTCGTCCGAGAGAATAATAATTGATGTGGGTTCGAGTCCCGGCAAGGCCGTAATGTTTGTGGGCCAGACATCACATATTTATAGAAATAAGCCAATAACAAAAAAAAAATATTTGATCTGGAAATCACAAGTCATTCTGGCTTTCATTTATGGATTACGTATTTGGTTAAGAAAGAGTTGTCCGCTGACTTGGATTAATAACATCACGAGCTGTCAAATCGGACAACAAAAGCACGAAGCATTATGATATATCAGTTCAGCGGAACTCGCAATTCGGATACGTATTCGAATTTGGATGCTCCGTATCAAAATTCTCATTCCCATATCCGAATTTGGATTAAAAACAGCTGAAACGGGATATCAGCTGAAATGAATATTCAGCTTCGCCGCGCACCATACCGGTATGTATAAAAGTCACAAAATTATCATCATTTGTCATCTAAATTCTAAGAAAGTATTGGCCAAATTATTTTGCCTTCTGTGATAAGGAGCTATCAGGACATATTTCGAAGCGGTCCCGCTGGAACTGCACAGATGTAAATGATATTTCCACAGATACATTTATCATAAATGTAGGAAAGATTTTCTACATGTACTTGCCAGCTTGCGCTATCGATTTGTTTCCTGCGCCACGACAGGCGTATCAGAATTCGGATACCCCTCCATATCCTTATTCTGATACGGGTACCACAATTTGGATACGAAATGTACGTGGGTATCCGAATTCGGATACGTATCCGAATTCGGAGTTCCGCCGAACTGATATTTTATCCTATATCATATAAAAATTCATAATATGAAGTTCATAAATTTTACGGTTGCAAAGATCTAAATTTATATAAACAAGTATTGAAGAACTTATAAGCATTACATCAGTTATACTTGTTTAAATTATAGACGTTGAGAAGATTAAGATAAAAACGTTTCATGACAAATTGTGTAATTTCTCCTTTTTAGCAATAACTTGGCCTCAAAGTAATGGCCTCAAAGTACAGCCGGCTGATACAGGACGGATATAAACATAAATATAGTTGTTGACAAAAATACGACGCTCTGGGGTTTCGCTGCATTTGTAATAGAAAAAGCAATAGCACACTTATATGTTGAGATTATTGATATTGCAGATAGATTATAAAAAACGCTTCTTACCTTTTTTTTTAAAGTGATTCCACGAGCAAAGAAAGCATGAAAGATACAAAAACAAAAATTGTCAGACATCGATGATTTACCGATAATAAAACCGAACACAAATCCTAGGCTTGTTGTTCTACAAGAAGGAAGTGGTTATATATAAGGTACATGATTTCAAACATGTATCGTTTTACTGTTAGCTGTAGGATGTTCATTCGGCAAATCTTGTTCTTTAAATGTATGTAGTTAAAACTTTCATTCAATGTTATGAAGATCAATTTTCATCTTAAGTGCCTGGTCATATTAGTATTTTTTCTTCTAATGTGTAATAAGGTTTCAACTTGTTATATTGAGTAAAATCCCACACAACGTTGAAAAATCATTGCTTAACATTGAATAAAATTGACTCAATCGAGTAGGATTTGCAGAGCTACAAAAGTGTTAAATAAAACAAGTGACAGGAGCTATGCAAAGTATGAAAGAAGCACTGAATTATTTTAAAAATGCAATGGCTAAAAAAAACGATATAAAAGTTTTGATATTAAGACAAAATTCAACAAACTGTGGATATAATCAATAGACTTAGAAATGTGATATTAAAAATGTAGACTTGTTTTTATTTGAGTTATATAAATAATGCATTTTTTCTGCATTAAAAGATAACTGAAAAATTACATAAAATATAATCCTTGCTAAACAGAATGGGTTCTGAATGAAAACAGATTATTTTGTTTTCCTGTTAGTGGGTGAAAACCCACATCACATGAATCAATTGTTAGTTACTATTTTGATACGAACTCAGTAAAAACACTTGCTAGACAGAGAGATAGATATACTCATTAACAGCAAGATTTGTTTTTAATACTATATTATTAACAGCTGAAAGGCTGGTCTTAATGTATTTGAAAATATTAATAAGAACCACCTACTACAGTAAAGATACTTTTTCATTTGGTGACGAATCATGTTGTGTGTTATGGAAATATATCTGAAGAACTCTTAATGATAAAAAATGGCTGACGCAACATCGATATTTTATTGTGAGACTGGTTGATTTCTATCAAAGGATTGTATTTATAAAAGTGCAGCGCTCTGGAGAAGTTGTCAACAATTTAAGTCTATTGATTTCTCTGTGAAGGCTAAGAAAATTAATGAAAATTATGGCCATTGGTCAAACAATTTGCAAAGTAATGATATTTATAGGAAAATGTCAGACAAATATGTACAACAACACATCAAAAATCAAGAAAAATCTACATGGTGGAACTGTGATTAATTTGCATAAAACAAAATGGCTCCCAAACAGGTAATAACATTTCAAAAAACATTATATTGTGTTCCAATTATCACAAAGAATCAAGAAAAAGTATACTTTTACCCAACTTTGATGTGTGGTTAATGAGTTATATCCAAAAAATTGAAAGGTCATATCAGGGGTCACGTGATATACCATATGGGACAAACAAAATTCAAAATCGTCAGATTTTTTTTCAAAATGGTCTCAAATTGTTTCTCTTGATGGGTCAGATGTACTGTTGCTATGGTTACAGATCAAAGTAAGCTTGGGATTTCAGATTCCAATGTAATGGTAAATATGAACTTTGTTTTGCCTGATACCATAGCAACCATTTGTCTAAAGCACTTTTAACTATTACTTTATATAGACACTTTTGCAAAAGAAACATTTTGAGACCATTTTGAAGAAAATCGAACAATTTTGTGTTTCCCGTAGGACCTATTGCTTGACTCCTGATATACCTTTCACATTATTGGATATAACTAATTAACCATACTTTGGAGATAAAAGTATACTTTTTCTGATTCTTTGTGATGAGAGGAACACGTTGAAATGGTTTTTAACATGATTTAACTAATTTTTAAATTTCACCCCTTGTTTTAGCAGTCATTTTGTTTTATGCAAATTAATTGCTGTTCCTTAAAGTAGATTTTTGATATGTTGGTGTATATATATGTCTGAAATTATCCTGTAAATGTCGTTACTTTTGCAATTTGTTTGACCCATTTAAAAAACAAATATTTACTAGCCTAGTGGGGCAAATTAAGCCAGGACTCACGTTTGTAAAACAAACAACGTGTTCTCTGTTCACATTAACCAAATTTTATGTGTAAAAAGCTCATTGTATTAATTGGAACGTACGTAAATACCACCGAATAATTCCGCTGTTTGCAAAATTCAGATGCCAGAGATCAGAGTATAATGTAGCCATCAATCAATTCCAGGTTATCGGGTAATTAATTTACTAGAGAAGCAATCTATTTTGGCTCGGTAATAAAGTACATAAAGTAAGACCATCTATTTAACTAATTCCAGTTTAAAAAGGTGTAGTTTTATAGCTAAAAAGCTATCAAAGGTGATGTACATTTAAGGCATCAGTCATTTAACCATGTTGCGAAATGTATCTATTGAAACAAATTGGATGAATCAATTTTAAGCAACCAATTCGGTATCCGTCTGCTTCAGCGTTAATTCATGAAGATGTTAATTCTTTTTCATGTCTAAAGCATCAATCATTCTACCATGTTACCAATTTTGTATAACATTCTGAAACAAATGTAAAGTAGTATTCCTGTAACGGAAAACTGTCTGTTTTAACCGAAGGGGGCAGTCAAATCATGAAATGGATACGGTTGTTAGGCCCGCGCTCCGACAAGCTTGAGCATTCAGTGAGAGTACAGGCTCAAAATATTAGGGATCATCATGATTTTTGGCACTCGGTGAGCAAAATGTTGCATTCGATGAGAAAAAAATATGAACATTTATGGGGTGAGAGTACATGTAAATGTGGCAACGACACTGAAAAGATGGCTTTTTTTGAGAATTACTTCGCCTCTAAAATGGGACTGCCATTTGATTTGATATGAGATTTGATTTTTCGTTTGTTTGTATTTGAGCAGGCATTTTCAGTTCACACAATTATTCACGATCTTATCCCCCTTTTCCATGGTTTGATCGTGGCCTTGAATTTCCACCACAACGCTAAATGCATTAGACAAGCCTGGAAATATATCTTGGCATATAATGGCATTCCAATGAGCAATTGTTTGAAAAGAAAACATTCATTTTGCACGTAATTTAAAACAGCTTAAAAGAGGTTTGTTAGAAACAACAAATGTCACTATATATTCAGTAGATAATATCAAAACAGAAACTGTTTTTACAGTAGGTTGAAATTCATGTGCGTTGTTCAAAGACTTAAAAGTCGTTGAAATTCATTTGTGTTATTCAAAGACTTAAATGTCTTTGAACAACGCAAATGAATTTCAATGTTTTGACTTGATGAAAAGGTAAACAAACATCTTTTTTTTTTACCTCGGCTTCAATGTAAATCATGATACAAAAGCCGTAGTTTTCCTGTGATGTCATTTTCTTTCGGACGTTATGATTTGATTATATTAAAGCTGCAGGATGTTTTCCCAAAATTCTCTTATTCAATTTTATTCAATTTACAAAACAGATTCCAATAGATTCCAACTGTTATATTAGCTCTACTATTTATAGCATTTTCTTCGACTCCCTCCCACTCTACAACCATCTTTGTAGACACAACTTAAATGGTACCCTATTTTTTGTAGATAAAAGAAATTACATAAATGTTTTGGTCAGTTGCGTTTGCGTTTTTATGCAACGAAGAAAACACTTGATAGAGAGGGGAAAGACGTCGGGCATGTTGGGTAGACGAGGGTTAAGAGTATTTGTTGGAATTAACCATGTGTTAATATTATGTGTCTCGGGTTACTAATATTGTGTTTCAAAAATATTTTTTAGAAACAAGATTATTACATAAAGAACACTTGCTGTTACAAATCAACATGTGCAAACGACCACTCCCGCTTCTAGAATCTTAACCATGGTACGATGTACTTCATGCGTTATTCTTAAAACCACTTGGTTTATCTCCACCTTATACCATGCAATGATGAAAAAGTACTTGCTCATATTCCACTATTAAACCGATAAGTGAATTAACTTTGTATAGAAATTCTCAAAAGAAAAGAAATAAAACACATGTTAATGATCACAATTATAGTATAGAAATATTGATTAAAGGAAGGTTAATAATTGAATGAGTGTATTTTTTTTCAATGTGTTGAAAGTGATTATGTGTTCAAATGAGGTGTAAACTTTTCTTGTTTCTGCGTTTTCACTTTCACATGAGTTACATGAACTTGTTGATTAAGATTGATCTTGGTACAAGTAACAGTCAACACAAATCAATACTAATTTAAAAAACAACAACTTCTAAACATGGTTTGTAATTTACAGACAATTACGATTTTAAAAAAGACTCGTAAAATTCCAATATAACCAAATGCCATGCTAAATTCTTGACAAGTCAAATATAACATTAAATATAAATCGACCACGCCTTTGACGTCTTATTTTTTTAAGAATAATCACTTGAAAGTGTTATTTAAATGTTACGATTTCTCTAAAATCGGAATTGAATGTGTCTATTTCTTCAAATTATATCGTATTTCATCAGTATATCAATATACTTTATCAGGTAAAAGTGTATAATAGGTATGGGGAATTGAATTTACAATTGCCCATTTATGAGATGCCAACATCTATTCGTAGGGAATATTCATTCGAGAAATGCTTAGATTTTAGTTGTCAGTAACTTAAGCATTATTAAAAGTGTTGAACTTTTGACAGTTATTGATTTCTGTATATTGCTTGAAAGAATCAATAGTACCAATATATGCACATGGAATTCTATCATAACCAACATTCGTTGTGCACTATATATATTTTCTTATAAAGGTTTGTAAAAAGAGACCTGATCCTACAAAGGGAAAAGAAAGTCGCAAATTTCAACCTGGATTCATTACATATTTCATTTTTAAATGTATAGTATATAGTATATACGGCAAAATTCATACTATGCTACAGGCGAAAGTAACGTGTTTCTTATTTTATCATTACAGATGTGTCAATATAGTTAAGTCTTAAAAAAGTTTGTTTCGTTAATGTCATGCACAAACTGTGACTCTTCCCACTTTAATCACTTACAATTAAGTTGACTGTTTATTTTTGTCATTTTGTGGTGAGTCGATGTCGCCACAATTAAAGTTACTGCCCTTCAACAAGGTTCAAAAGCTGTGTTAGAGACAAAGACGCACCACGAATGATGTTCATTAGGGTGTCTTTTTATCCGTAAATGTCCTTTGCAGAAATGTCAGAAAGGAAAATTACCAGAGGCAAACATTACGGCTGCTATTCACTGGATGGGCTATAATATGACATAACTTATGGCAATTTCTTAAATTAACAGCCCGAAATATTGCGGCGTTAAAATGCGAGAACCGAAAAACCAAATGCTGGGTACCGTGGTACCATCCCCCTTATGCAGTTTAGTGTAAGTACCAGGCAGAAGGGAGCCTAGGCTAATAATAGTACTTGTACTGTGTTACTAAACAACATCATCACTTAATGGGTGTCAATATCAGAGGTATAAGGAGGAGGAGCTATTCTTTAGACACTACATTATAGAACACAGGCTCGGTAGACGAGAGTGGATGTGTGTAGTGTTTCTACAAAACTAATCATTCATATTTTGATGAGAATAGCGTTTAAAAACCATACCCGCTTAGCCTTGAACTTTCAGAAAAAAAGCTGATTTATGCTCTTACTCAAAAAGAAAATAACACCTTTAAGCTTAAAGTATGTTTAAATTTAAATTCATCCTAGGGTAAATATGTTAAAGCCACTACTAGTAAATCGTATTTGCGGATATGGAACAACTTGCAAGCAATAAGAAATGAAATTGAAAAATACTCGATTGACGTCCAAACCTTTTACGAATTTTATTCCTTACAGTTTCATATCTGGCATTGTCAAGCTTAAAATCGATTATAATAATCCTTGAAGCCAAGTGTTCAAATATCAGTTTAAGGTCATTAAAGTGATGTCTGCCTCCTATGTTTTCCTAAAGTTTAAAGCTGTCGAGCATCGTTCATCAATCTTCCAACACGTTGTAGAAAATATGTTTCCAACATTGTAATCGGTTTACATTGCTCAACGCTGATCTTCATTTAAAAAAGCTTATTAAATGCTTTAAATGCGTCATTCATTATTGTTCATAATAGAGAATCAGGATGGCATACAATTGAAAAAAAGCAAAATGCACGTGCAGGGAAAAATATAAAGAATTTAGCAATTCTAATGCTAATGTATTATTCATGTCGCGAATGTTGTAACCTGTTTGAAGCTATGTTTTTTAAAAAGACAACTTACGTTACACACCATTTTGACAAGCTGTTTAGTTTTAATAGTGCCTTATCTTGTCCTGAACCTTCTAACACATATAACTCATACCATAAACATCATAAACAGTAAAAATAAGTCCGTCTTTTTCCACCGGACAAAGACATTGTTACACTGAAAACCTAAACTGGTCAGTGTGACTAACTTTAAGCTAGTCCAGACGGTACACATCTAGACTAGCTTTAAGTTAGTCTGTATTGCTGGACTAACAAGGATGATTAACT
>JXSR01S036455.1:0-10342 GCA_000969725.1 Ophiothrix spiculata | reverse complement strand
TGACAACAATAACTAGAACTGAAGCGGTGACAATGACTACTTGCAATAATGTAAATCGTTCAAGTTCTACTTGTCCCATGACCTAAATGAACGTATAGGCTAGCTGAGATGCAGTGCGCCAAGTCCTTCTACTTCTGTCTGTCTTTGGCTGTTTCAAGACGCTTATAGAATGACATGTTTGTCCACGTCTTTATGTTATTCCTCCAAGTCAATCCGGGGCGGCCTCGTTTCGTTTTCCCTCCACAAATCCTTGGAAGACTATACACAAGAGTTAGTGTTGCCCTTTTAATGTGACCAAACCAGCGATGTTTGTTTTCTTCCACAATTTCATGAAATTTGAACGCAAATCACTAAAGTCTGTATGGAAATGTCCCGTATGATCAGATGATAAGATGTCTCCTTGAACATTTTTTTAACAAAATACGTTTGTGGCAGTAAATGATTTGCAGAAATACCTAATCAATTAAAATATTTATTGGTATTATTTGCAACCTTCCTGTATAATATTTATTGCATGCTTCAGATTGTTTATTAACATGATTAATATGCTATTTAACGATAACTTGAGTTTGTACTAAGCAATTTAATTTTTTCGATCTGGCGAAGAACTTGGTCGCGATATTTTTTCTTGACGTGACCTGTCGGATATTTCGGACTTCGAACCCCTATAATCACAAGAGGGTTAATGCAAATAATACATGGAGATAATGGATGAAAATATTTATAGAGTTTTTCCAATAAAACATGCTTTTTTTACTGTTAGGAATTAAAAAAAATCTTCATTTTATTACAATTTAAACAAAATTACAAATTTTAAGCATCATGAGGTCACATCTATTTACCTGTCGATTGTACAATTCGAGTACAATTTAAGTACAATTCGAGTACACAAATTTGTACTCGAATTGTACTTAAATTGTACTTGAATTTGTGTTTCAAATTTGCACCTCAGGAATGTGTACTAGAATTGTACTCGATTTTTTCCAGGGGTATTTTGTACAAGTTGAAGAAGGTGAACTTGATACTCGGGAGTTCCGTATAGAGCAGTGAGTTGAACATGTCCAATCGCGATGTTACAAGAGAGTTGACAATGAGTTCAGTGGCTTCTTCAGTGAGATATCTGCGGATTTTACCGTTGTTGCGAATATGACAGTAGGCAGCTTTCACAGTAGCAGAGATTTGAGGTGTGTTAGACATGCCAGGAGACACATAAACAACTTAGAATAACAAGAATTTACATTTCAATGTTTGCTGTTTCATTCTTCATGTATTTCAATTTATTTATATTGGAGGCTAGTAACTGAATACGCCAGAAGAAGAACATCCCAACTCCAATAGCTCCCTTCTGTTAAGTTCTGTAATATATAAATGCATACACCAAGAAAACGGGATCTGTAAAAGATGTAACGGGTCGACACGGATTAGATAATTTAGATAGATTAGATAATTTTTCTAGCATATAGTTGCAGAGGGGAGCTCATGGAGTTGGGTTTTTCTTGTAATGGGTGTTTAAATATAGCAACTATGTACTATAACATTATCTAACAATGTCTGGAACATCATTATATACAATTTGAGTACATTTATAGTACACAAATGTGTACTCTATTTGTACTAAAACTGTACTATAATTGTGTTCCAAATGTGCACGTTAGGAATGTTGTACTATTTTTGTACTCGATTTTGTCCAGGGCTGTTATGACCATTTGTTGAATTAATTTCGGGATCACGAATTTCATTCCATGTCCCTGGAAAAAATCGAGTACAATTCTAGTACACATTATTGAGGTGCAAATTTGGAACACAGATTCGAATACAATTTAAGTACAATTCGAGTACACAAATGTGTACTCGAATTGTACTTAAATTGTACTCGAATTTGTGTTCCAAATTTGCACCTCAGGAATGTGTACCAGAATTGTACTCGATTTTTTCCAGGGTTCGTATAGGAAAACATATTATGTTTCTTCCATTTTCTGTGGCAAAAAAGTTTTTGACAAAATACACTTAAAAAGGCTTTTGGATAGTTATAATCCTTCATTTTAGGCTGTTTTACTCAAAACCATTTCCGATTAAAATCGTATAGCTTTAATGAATTGCTTTTATGAAATTCTTATGTGTCTAGAATAAGATATTTATGTTTATCTTGCAAAGTAACAGGAAAATAAACATACTATTGTATATACCACAGGGATCTATATTCCAATACTTTGAGGGTTTAAAGTTGCCTTACAGAACACTGATTTATAAATTATTGGAATAAGCTTATCGGTATCAAGATAAGATCGATAGTGTGTGTATCCCATCATGCATCGCTTGCAATGAAATTGTTTGTATGGGAATTTATGTGAGTAGTTAGTGATGAAATGCCCATAAATCAAGGTTATTTGCTATAATCTTGCATTTTGGTCATATGTCATCACTAACTACTCACATGACTTCCTGTATAACATTTCCCCTAGGAAACAATGCATGATGGGATACACACGATATCGTCTCTTATCTGTATCTATAAAGACATATGCGGTACATGTTACTATCCATGAGATCGAGAATATTAAATATCTAAATAGTATTTGAATAGGTAAAAGTTATTAGCTCTAGATGGGGAAAGAAGACTATAATGATTTTATAATCTAGTATACGTCTAAAATACGATAAAACTCTATATACACTTAGAAGGAACTTGTCTGAAAATCTAAGGTGACGGATCATTGTGTAATTGTTTGATCTCACTTCTTATCGCCTTAAACTTTATATGCGTGTCAAGAGTAATCCCCCAAATCACGATTTCAGATGCAATGCATAACTTTCTTTCCATTTCCATTTCCATTTTCAACGTTGCTTGCAACTTTTCTTGAATGCAAACCCTAATCTTGTCATCACGAAGCCACCTGGTTTTAATCTTCACGTATCGGTATCATAACAATTAACCAGATATGATATTAGAAATCATGTTTTATTTGATTGAAATTAAGCATACTTGAAATTATTAATTATACTTGAAATTAATTTCTATCCTGTTTGTTTACTTTCAGATGTAAAAAGGGCATCGTTTTCAGCTTTCGTTCCTCTTGAAAATAAGCACATGAAGAAAGTACAAAAGGAGACAAACTATGATTATGTTTTACCTACTTTGAACTCATCATTAGCCAATGTTATTTCATTCATTCCTTGTGTGTACACAGCTAATATGAACCAATGAACAAACGTCTTAACAGAGAGAAGGCCAGGGGCCGTATTCATAAAGCACACTTAAGTGCAACTTTTTTAAGAGTTTCCCTTAAATCTGCTGAATTTTAAGACAAACTCTTCGAGTTGCACTTAAATGAACAAATATTTAAGGGATTCCCTTAACTCTTATAGTTTTAAGGGCAACTCTTTTTGCCCTTAAGTCATATGGGTATTCTATAGCATATATTTTACATAATTTACTTTTTAATAGAAGAAAACACTTAAAGTGTGACTTAAGAGAGTCAGTTTAATACTTGGATATAATTTTTACCAACTATAGTTCGCATTTTTGCACTTAGAATTACATTTAAAAAGAACAAAAATGACACACTGCAATAAAGTAGATATTGGGCTTTAAAGTTAAGGGAATCACTTAAGTTAAGTGAAACACTTAAGTGTTTCACTTACACTTACACTTAAGTGTAAAAGTTGCAAGGGAGTTTTATGAATACGGCCCCTGGACTTTCTGAGGAGACAGATCTCGGGAAGTAGATTGAAATAAACCAGAAGGAAATGAACTTTTAACAGATATGGCAATGCGTTACACTCTCAAAATTAAAAGAGAGAACAGTCACTCTTTCTTAGAGTGATTTTTTTCCACTCCAAAAGAGTGACATTTCACTCTCTTCGAGTGAAATCGAACGGGGTTTCACTCTTAAAGAGTGAACTCTTATAGAGTTATAATTCACTCTTTGAGGGAGTGAAAATTGTCACTCTTTTAAAGATTGGTCACTGAAACCCAGTTCGATTTCATTTGAAAAAGAGTGAAATGTCACTCTTTTGGAGTAGAAAAAATCACTCTCAGAAAGAGTGACCGCTCACTCTTTTCTTTTCAGAGTGTAATATTCATATTAAAGAATCAAGAATCCCGAAGTAATGTGGTACTCAATTATGACTTTAAATCTATAGATTCAAATTTAAAAGTGTTATTTTTTTTTTTTTTTTTTTGGGGGGGGGGGGTTTTAAATTTTTTGACAACAATAACTAGAACTGAAGCGGTGACAATGACTACTTGCAATAATGTAAATCGTTCAAGTTCTACTTGTCCCATGACCTAAATGAACGTATAGGCTAGCTGAGATGCAGTGCGCCAAGTCCTTCTACTTCTGTCTGTCTTTGGCTGTTTCAAGACGCTTATAGAATGACATGTTTGTCCACGTCTTTATGTTATTCCTCCAAGTCAATCCGGGGCGGCCTCGTTTCGTTTTCCCTCCACAAATCCTTGGAAGACTATACACAAGAGTTAGTGTTGCCCTTTTAATGTGACCAAACCAGCGATGTTTGTTTTCTTCCACAATTTCATGAAATTTGAACGCAAATCACTAAAGTCTGTATGGAAATGTCCCGTATGATCAGATGATAAGATGTCTCCTTGAACATTTTTTTAACAAAATACGTTTGTGGCAGTAAATGATTTGCAGAAATACCTAATCAATTAAAATATTTATTGGTATTATTTGCAACCTTCCTGTGTAATATTTATTGCATGCTTCAGATTGTTTATTAACATGATTAATATGCTATTTAACGATAACTTGAGTTTGTACTAAGCAATTTAATTTTTTCGATCTGGCGAAGAACTTGGTCGCGATATTTTTTCTTGACGTGACCTGTCGGATAGTTCGGACTACGAACCCCTATAACCACAAGAGGGTTAATGCAAATAATACATGGAGATAATGGATGAAAATATATATATAGTTTTTCCAATAAAACATGCTTTTTTTACTGTTAGGAATAAAAAAAATCTTCATTTTATTACATTTTAAACAAAATTACAAATTTTAAGCATCATGAGGTCACATCTATTTACCTGTCGATTGTTTTGCCGAATTATCCATTGGCTGGCAAAATATGTTATTTAACCTATCAAACCTCATATCTATGAAATTTGAAAAATATATCTTTCCTGTAAAACCTGTAAAATTGGTAAATGAAATGAGGAAAAATGCCGTTCAATTAGACGTACGAAAGGGACAATATATCGGTCATTATAATTACGCGTTGAATACAACAACAACAACAACAATAACAACAGGTATTTAGGACGCTATTAAACAATGTAACATAGCGTTTACACAAAATATAAATAATAAATGCAAACTTAAAACAAGAAAGTCTTAATTTTTTTCTTAAACACCTCCACTGACTGAACAGTTCTCATGTGTGGTGAAAGATCGTTCCAAGCTCTTGCTGCGCATACTGCAAAACTACGATCTCCAATGGCAAGGTTTGTCTTTGGGATAACCAAACGAGTTGTATCTATAGTGGATGGTAAAGCACGGGCTGGAACATACACAGAAAAGTGGGGCTAGGTTGTTAAAAGCCTTAAAGACATAAAGAACAATTTTGAAAACAATTATTTGCCTCACTGGCAACCAGTGTAGTTCAATAAGCAGTGGTGCCGCCTCAGTTCTTCTTCCAACTGCATAAACAAGACGGGCAGCATTATTCTGTAATCTCTGCAGACGGCTAATGTCTTTTGGCAGATAAAATAGTAAACAAGCTATTACAATAATCAAGTCTAGAAATTACGAGGGCACGCACTGTATAATGGCAAGTCTCCTGATCTATAAACCGACGTATACGCCACAAAGTACGAATACGGAACAATATTGTCTTTCGGAGATGGGTAGTGAGAGATAAATTAGAGTCAATGTAAAATCCAAGATTTTGTAATAAATGGTGATGCTTTGATGTTTGATTCACCAATGGTAAGTGCAAAGTTATCAAGATCAAGATGTTTGAGATTGAATTTTGATCCTGCAATAAAAAAACAACTCTGATTTGGAATCATTTAGCTTAAGGTAATTAACAGAGAGCCATTTTTTTGGCTCTCTGTTAAATAAAAATACTCTAATAAGCAGCCTTTAGTTCACGATACATCAGTAGTACATAATGGTGATATTTAAGAGGTCAAACGACGGCACGATGTTTCACATACATGTCTGTGCTGTCCACCATGTTGTCATTAATGACTCCACCTGACCGGACTCAGCCTGACTAACTTAAGCTAGTCAAGCCAGCTTGCCAAGCTCTTTTGCACCATCAAGCTAGTCAAGCTCTCAGTCTGGCAAACTCGTCAAGCAAGGTTTCGCACGTAAATCAAGCGGGCTTGACTAATTTACAAGCTAGTCAAGCAGGTTTGACTAGTTAACAAGCTAGTCAAGCAGGCTTGACTAATTTGAAATTTGGTTTTAGCAACGTCAAACTAGTCAGGCAAGCTGGACTAACCTGTCTGACTAGTTTACCACTTAAGTGACCAAGGGGGGGGGGGGAAGCGTTCCTAGGGGCCTTACAGCAGGTTCTCGCGCGTAGCGCAAAAACGCGAAAAACTTTTACATCGATCCAGTCGTTTTCGTGCTAATTAGCATAAAGTGATTTTTCGAGGGCGCTGTTCAAATTTGTTTTGCCCATAAAATCGAAACCGCATAACTTTTTTCTAATTCTATTTTAGCAATGTCATTGTACTTGCAATGTGCAAATTTGAGCAAAATTTCATGCGCAAATTCCTTCGGGAACACGGTTTTTGAAATTTTGGCGGGAAAATTTTTGATGCGACAAAAAAAATGGTTTTTCGGCCGCCATTTTGAAATGATTCATCCGATTTTTAAAAATGTTTCTGTATTTTGGTCCTTATTACATGCTTTATCATTGACCAGAATTTCCAACGTAAAATTCATACTGGAAGTTGTTTTTTAAAGGGGACCCCCCCCCCCTTGGGCACTAAACGGTGGGAAATACCATGGTCACTTAAGTGTTAAAGTTAGTCAAGTAACTAGTTTATGTTTTCAGTATACTAGTAACTCTTACAATTTATTCGTTCAATTTTCAGGTTTAAAGGATAGTCAGAAAGTATGTTAAGATAGCATTTTACAGATTTATATGAAATGATTGTTTCATTACAATCGGTAGTGTATACAAAATATTTAACCAAATATATATTTTTAACTGTTCCAATATCGTGATTATTGGTCAATAAGCAGGGTCGTTTCTGAAATCATAAATGGAATGACAATGGGTAAATTTATCATATCTGCCTTATTTTTTCATCACTTGAACTTCTGAATTATGTTTTCAGCATAGATGAAACATAGCTTGCACATAATTAACTAACGTAAACATTGTTACGGTTTAGTGACTTGAACAAGTGCCATTCTCAATAGAAGTTCATTCAAGGGTAACTTATAAAATCGTGAAACTGGACCAGAAAATTACATCTAAATATTTAACACAAAGAATAACTTCTGCTCTAGACTACTAATTGTAAGGGCTCTATAAGGCCTAGTATCCATTTGGTGTACCCATATGCCGTGTGCCCGTGTCTCGTTTCCCATTGTTTGTAATTGTGCAGCGCAACACAAACAATAAACTTCGTTCTGCTTAGTGATCACATCAGTGGTCTTGGTACGGCAGAATTTTTTCTATTTCCTGGTGCTGACCAAGTATGAACATCTTGATTGTTAGTGCTGCCAGGTCATAGGAATCATCTGCCGTACATAGGCCACTGATATGATCACTAAGCAGAACAAAGTTTATTGTTTGTGTTGCGCTGCACAGATACAAACAATGGGAAACGGGACAAGGGCACGCGGAATATGGGTACAGCCAATGGATACAAGGCCTTACACATCACCAAAACGTACGAATAACGTACTTGTGTGGTCTAGTGGAACAGTGCAGGACTCCGAATCATGAGGTCGCGAGTTCGAGCCCCGCTACGGCCAACGAGTTATGTCATTGGGCAAGACATTTAATCTCAATTGCTTCGTCGACCCGAGCGATATTGGGGAGCTGTTATGGTGAATATTACAATCTAAGTACAGATTGAGTGTGCACCTGGCCAGTAGCACCTCAAAATGATGCGTAATAATAGGCAGCAGCACTCTGAGAATTTATACACAAATTTAGTAGTGCTATACAAAAGCTGTACAATATTATTATTATTATTAAAAATAACATACACTGGTTTGGTAATCGATATAAATTTGTAACAGTGTCTTAAAAATCATCATAGATGGTCTTTTTCAATTTAATATATAACACCTTTGGAATGAATTTAATTGAGTTGTAAAATGGAGTTGTAAAATTTAAAGCTTTAACCTAAAATACCCTCTGACATTGGTATGGGTTTCAGACATTGCGAGCGGCACATCTCCACAGTGGCGTTGACTGGGGGCCCCAGATTTGGTTTCCCCCGAATGACACCATGGGAGGGGTGTGATTGGATTGAAAATATATTAACAATCGCGCGAAGCCCGCGAAATTTTAAAACAAATTTGCTTCTTGTACCTAAAACGGAGATAAAATCTTGATACGCGCGAAGCAAACTTTATAGAACATTAACAATCGCACGAAGCGCGCGAAATTTTGAAACATTTTACTTTAAATATCTAAAAATTGGAAACTTAAATATGAGTGTTGATAATTTCGTCAATGTTCTTGTAAATATAGCGATTTGCAGAGCGAAGTCCAGTGCGTTGAGGTGCATAAGCATGAAGAAGATCTGTGAGTTGAGATGGTGCTAATCCATGAAGAGATTTGTAGACGAGAACAAGAATTTTATAATCAATACGTTGTTTTATACGTAACAAATGCAAGTACAGGTGTAATGTGAAAGTGTTTCTTTGAGAGTGTGATGAGACGTGCAGCTGTCCCTGGAAAAAATCGAGTACAATTCTAGTACACATTCCTGAGGTGCAAATTTGGAACACAGATTCGAGTACAATTTAAGTACAATTCGAGTACAATTTAAGTACAATTCGAGTACACAAATTTGTACTCGAATTGTACTTAAATTGTACTTGAATTTGTGTTCAAAATTTGCACCTCAGGAATGTGTACTAGAATTGTACTCGATTTTTTCAAGGGGTATTTTGTACAAGTTGAAGACGGTGAACTTGATACTCGGGAGTTCCGTAGAGCAGTGAGTTGAACATGTCCAATCGCGATGTTACAAGAGAGTTGACAATGAGTTCAGTGGCTTTTTTAGTGAGATATCTGCGGATTTTACCGATGTTGCGAATATGACTGCAGTAGGCAGCTTTCACAATAGCAGAGATTTGAGGTGTGTTAGACATGCCAGGAGACACAAAACAACTTAGAATAACAAGAATTTACATTTCAAGGTTTGCTGTTTCATTCTTCATGTATTTCAATTCATTTATATTGGAGGCTAGTAATTGAATACGCCAGAATAAGAACATCCCAATTCCAATAGCTCCCTTCTGTTAACTTCTGTAATAATAAATGCATACACCAAGAAAACGGGGATCTGTAAAAGGTGTAACGGGTCGACACGGATTAGATAATTTAGATAGATTAGATAATTTTTCTAGCATATAGTTGCAGAGGGGAGCTCATGGAGTTAGGGTTTTCTTGTAATGGGTGTTTAAATATAGCAACTACGTACTATAACATTATCTAACAATGTCTAAAAAAGTCGACTACATGGTCAAATGTGACACTATGATTAGGATAATGACATTGAAATGCTATTTTAGTGATGTGAAAGCATTTTCAGAGATTTGTATGCATTTACATTTTATAAGTATAATTAACAGAAGGGAGCTATTGGAGTTGGGATGTTCTTATTCTAGCGTATTCAATTAATATCATGTTTGGACTGAGTTGGATTATTATCCCGTCCATTTCGACCCATTTCCATACGTTTCGACCCGTTACATCTTTTACATATCCCCGTTTTCTTGGACCAAACAATTTGTTTGGACACACTGGATCGATGAGTCAATTCATTATGCTTGGTCAAGCACATGGGTCAGGGAACAGTCGTTCACAACAATTCGAGTGTTGAGAGCTACATGGCCGTATTTTATGTACGGGCGACAAAAGAGCTGGCGTTGCGTCACAAATAGGTCCGTCAAATATCATGGATCTGTTACATATTAACCCTAATAATGATACAAAACATGCATTTCTGCTAAAACTTCTTTACGTATTTGGGAAAATTTGGTATCATATGAAAGGTCTATTTATACTCTATTTATGTGTAAAAAGTGAGCTTTCCATGATTTTAATTAATGAAGTTATACTTAAAAAAGCAATTAGGGAACACGATGGATCGGGTGGAGGAGGCGACGGTGGAGGA
>JXSR01S036451.1:0-11095 GCA_000969725.1 Ophiothrix spiculata | reverse complement strand
GTGAACTATAAAGCAACCTCAAAATAATGTAATACTGTATTTAAACGGTATTTCTTGTATTTATATATTGTAATAATCAGTGGTGTCAGGGTTGAGATTAAAATAAAATACGGTGTAAGATCCATTGTTGTTGGTAAAGCGTCTTTTGATTTGTCAAAATTAATGTATAATTTTGATACTAACCATGTTAGTAAAACCGAGACGGGGACCGACACAAACTTCCAGGAGTCTACGAGACTGTTCTCAGGTCAAGTACCCAAAGTTACGATCTGAGTCAGACTCGTCTCGCTGATGAAAAACAAAGGAACTCGTTTGAAAATTCCGAGGTATGTTTTCAACTTTTGTGTTGTGAAGAATGTTTAAACTTCCATCATGTTAATAACACGTTAACTTACCTGCAAAAATGAGTACATTTTGATGCATCCAAATTGCAAGTTTGAATACCATTACTGATTTTTGCTAATAAGTATACCGTATTTTTACAGATTATTTGTTAAGGTGTCTTAGCACAGATATAGAATTCCTCTATTTATTTTTCTATTTTTTTGATATATGGTGTTTTCATATGTGCTGATCACATTTCTGAAATAAAAAAATGGGGGTCACCGACTTAGTTTTTGAGAAAAATCCATTTCAAAAACACTATGTTTTGCCACTTTTTACCATTGACTTCTATGGTAAAATCAAAATAAATCGGACACAAACACTTATAATTAAAAAACGGCTCGATTTTTTTCTCTCTTTTTCAAATATGTTTTGGTTCTTGTATAGTTCTTTAAAAAACGTAATAAAAAAATATGGTCCTTAAGCACTGTGCGCTTTGAGCCCTGCATCATCAGGAGTACCGCGCATGGTCTTATGCGTGAATATAAAAAATGACGCACGTGTATGATCGCGTTATATTAAAGCGCAAGATACAGTACGCCAGAAAGTACGCTAAAAATTCCTTTGAAATTGTGTCCAACACCGCTGATATCAGCTCACTCGTGACGACACTGCATCTGTGCTAAGCCACCTTAAACAGTGCGTGGTATCAAAAAAGAGGTATAATTTTAATAAACCAATAGGCACTTTACTATAAACATTCAATATGCATGGCCATAGCCCAACTTAAAGATAAAGTAAACAAAGCAGTTGAAAACAATGAAACATCTATTGATATATTTTTAGATTTATCAAAAGCATTTGATACCATTGACCACAATATTCTTTTATATAAATTAGGACACTACTGATTCCGAGGTATATCTTTAAACTCTATGGTTTAAAAGCTACCTTGCTAATAGACTATAATTTGTTTAATTTAGTAACCGTGCATCAGGTTTTAAAGATATCAAGTGTGGTGTTCCACAAGGTTCCATATTGGGTCCCCTTTTGTTTATATAACACATTAACAATATAATATGTACTTCTAATTTACTTCTTTTATTCTTTTTGCTGATGACACCACTATTTTATTTTCTGATAAAATATTATTTTAAGACGAATGTTATTGATAGAGAATTAAAAGAAGTCTCTAATTGGTTTAAAGCAAATGAATTGTCTATCGATGTTTCACCTCACATAACAAGTGAAATGAAAAATGGGTTAGATAATACTCAGCTTGATAAAGTTACAAGTAGCAAATTCCTGGGAGTCATTATTGATGAAAATTTGACATGGAAAAATTACATTAACTGCACACCAAAGACTATTTCAAGAAATATTTGTGTCATCAAACTATAAAGCATTTTATTGCAGTAAGATCATTGGTTCTATCTCGGTTGGACTATGGCAACTCACTTCTCGGTGGCCTATCTACATCGGATATAAATCGCCTGCAGAGGCTACAAAACCGTGCTGCGAGGCTTATTTATTGCGTGAGCAAGCGCACGAGTGCATCACCTTTGATTCGTGAATTGCACTGGTTGCCAATCCATCAGAGGATTGAATTTAAGGTCTTGGTGCATGTGTACAATTGTTTAAGCGGTACTTCACCGGTGTATTTGCAAGATCTTCTCAATTTATACAACTCAGGTCGTACGGGTCTTAGATCATCTCAAGATTGTACTCGCCTCTCTGTACCAAGAACAAAGAGAGCTGTTGGAGATAAGTCATTTTCTGTTTTAGGCCCTAGACTGTGGAACAACTTGCCAGCTAACATACGTACAGCCCCGAGTGTGCAATGTTTTAAGAAATTATTAAAAACACATCTTTTTCCAAATGTATGATTTTGCTCCATTCTGAATTAACTTTTTAATTTGTTATATCTTTTGTTAGGGTTTCAAATCAAAAGCTCAGGCTCATATGTAATTCTATTCACGGTTTATTTATTGTTGTTTTTATTGTTAACTCACGCGGTTTTCCACCTCGTGGGTAGGCTGCAGGTATCCACCTGCGGTCGCATAATTATTTCCTGCAGTAGCAGTAGTTTGTATTTTTGACTTCTTTAATTCCACATGAGTCTTGAGCTTGACTATTTTTAGTCATGTTATTTCTGTGTGTATTTGCTTTAATATAACTATATTTTATAAATGTTTCTATATTTGTTGATGGTATATGCGCTATTTTGGCCAAAAAATGTTGGGTTTTATACTTCCATGTGATAATTAATTTTAATATGAATATTTATGTATATATGAAAGTAATTTTTAATAAGTGGATATTTTAATGTTTTATTGAATTGTACAGTGCATTGGTCATGTATATAGGAAATGCGCTTAATTTATTATTCCATACAGCGTACTACGAATTTCATATAGTACCCTTATACTCTCGTATCTAAATTATGGAATTGTCAATTGGGGTAGAACATGTAAAAGTTTTCTTGACAAATTAATAAAGTTTCAAAAATGGGCAATAATAACAATAACCAACTTCCATTACCGAAGTCATACTACACCATTATTCCTCAAAACGAATTTCCTTAATGTAAATGACATGTATACTGTGGAAATGGGAGTTTTCATGTACATTCAAAGACTTAACAATATCATTTAAAGATTTCTTCAAAAACGATACAAGACACACCAACGATTTGCAATTATCCAACAATAATGATAAAGGTCTGCTTAATGCATAAGATCTAATGACCCTCTATTATGGAACAATCTACCAAAACAATTAAAGAGTCTAGATCCATAAAGCATTTTAGAAATCAAATTAAACGTCATCTTATCCAAGCCTATCAGTGATTTTCATTTCCCCACGTACTATGAGCTCATCGTTGTTGTAGTATCTTCTTAGTGTAACGTTTGATAATGTCGGAACTTTGGAATTAGTTGCCTATTTGTTTGTTTTTATAAGGGGTAGGCTAGATTTCAGGCCTCTTTGGCCCTCCAGTCTGCTCCTCCATAAAGTTTTTTAGTTGTTAGCCTTTTTAATGTATTGTCTGATATGGAAATCAATTTTGATTCGATTTGATATGATTTGTTGGGTATTAGCCATATACTATATATTCTGATTTTTACCCTAACAGCAGTGATTCTTGGTTCTTGGTTCAGCAGTGATTCTTAAGTAAATACCTTTAAATACAGCATTACCTTTATTTTCACGTTTGAAAGTGGATTACGGGCAACGTTAATTGCGGATATTTCTGCCAGTGTACTGTTTCCATGCAATAAATGTCTACATAATTTCTTAGTTTTTTCATGTTTGTCCGGGCAGATTTGGATTATTCAACCCAAAATTGATGGAAAGTATTTGAGCGACGGATCACTGACATTTACAACAGCTCTCATTGGGCGACTCCCTCAAGGTGGTTGTTGATATTCGAGTAAAATGTGTCACTGACCTGTTGCAATAATTTTTCTTCTATGCAACAGAGTATAGTAAAATTAAGGAGTAATACACTAAGATGCTGCTTATAAGTTACATGGGCCCACCGTTGGGCCAACGCTGGCCAATATCGGCCCAACGTTGGGCCAATTAATTTGCTATCTCACAGGACTTAGCAGCGAGACATTTTATCCAAGACGAACAGATACACAGTATGGTAATGAGTTTACAAGAGCAAATCACAAGCCCTACTTGAAAGTTAACCAAGCAGAAAATATTGTAAGCAAGAAAATGTATCCCTTGGCCAAGCAGATTAGGATAGGCCTACCAGAATCAATATCAGTATCCACTCCACTCCACTGAATTCGCATAATGTGTGTCTCGCGTGTATTAAGTATGACAATTAGTCCAACACGTGCGATCTGAACCCAAACAAATGTATTAACCAAGGAAGTTATATATAAAACTTCATTGGTATTAACAGAATAGGCGTACGTAAACATAAAAATTAGACTGATTTTTCGATTGGAAAACAAAAATAACGACAGGGGTCCAGTCCTGGCTTATGATCACAATCTTCAGCATAAGAGGCCGGCATGTTTTCCCTTATTTTTTTAAGCAAAAGTTACGGTATAAAATCGGAGTCGGACTACTTTTTTCTCCATAGACTTAACGTCTGACAAAAATGTTTGGGTCCAAAACGCACGTGTTGGGTGATTAACATAAATTATGACGTCACTTCTTCCCAGGCGCCTGTGTTGAACTTGAGGAGCATGAATACCTGACAAGAGTAGGCCTAAATATGATGAAGGGTGGGATTTAGTTGATTTCAAACAACGCGTAAACAAGTTAAAGTTGAAAAATTAGAAACCCAATTATTTCGGTGTCTTTACTCTAAAATAAATCTATTGAACGTTTAAAATGAAAATAAAAAACATTGAAGAAAAAAAAAAGACTGCCCGCGGCCTCGAACCTGGCCGCACTGAGAAAATTTTATGACATTGGTTATGACTATGGTCTAATACAAATTTATCATGCCAGCGCTTTAGACCACTAGGCCACCAATTCTCGATGTGAGCACATGCGAATTTAACGTTAATATAGTTCAATATAATGTTTGGCCAAAACAATACTCCGTATCGGTCAGTTTAATTCTGGCAGTTACGCCTGCGCGATGCATGAGGGCTTTGAATCGGTATTGTGCATAGTAATTACCTATCGCGCTATGCAGTATGTTATGCGAAACTGGCGAAAGAAATTATTAATGAGGACTTCATTCGATGTTGCTATTGTTGAACATGTAATGCAATTCCTAATTTCGTCATTGTGATGAATCCAACTCAATTGATTTTGATGTATTTGGTATCAAATTAATCCTTGATAAATATAATTTCTCGGTTTGGTCATAAGATTGTACTAATGATTAAATAATTCCAAAAAACTTACCTAGAACGACTATGCAGTTACAATATTCATCTGCAAAAACCTTTTCAGCATTGAAAATGTTAACTTCTTGAATCGATATCGTGACGTCAAAATGGAAACATTTGTATAGCCGTAGCTGGTTTCAAGAGACTGTCGTCACACATGGCGATTCCTTATAGTACAAAGGAGTACATTTATCAGTGAGCACCGGAACATTGTCTCGATAATCGTTGTTTCTAAGGTTTGTGATCTGGGCTTGTGTATACTTGGGTATATAGTCAATCAAGTATATTTGTAGTAATGAAGCAGTTGTCTTAGTAATCTGACTGGACTGTGTAGTCTTCGTCATCAACAATTTTTCATAGTTATGACAATATTGGCAATAACTGTCAATCAATGCAGCAAATATGAATGTCATGGAGGGTTAGTTGATAGGAAATCATCTGCCAGTCATTCATTTATCAACATATAACTTGATATAGCCCAGATTGATAAACCCAAGGGATATGTCAATCTGTATTGAACAAGCCTTCTTCTTGAATCCTTCCTATCGAACGTATCTTTAGAGGAGCCTCCATGTTTCAGATTGTACCACAAAGTGATGATTGTACCTGACACGTAATATATACTTAATGAGACCTAACGGCAAACTTGGGTTACATCTACTGTAATATACCAAAAGAATATATTTCAGTACTGAAAATGCTGAATGGTACAGCGTGGTCATAGATTGTCGTTTATATATAATTGACCAAGAAAGTATATGTATATGTATCCTCAATATTCCTAATATTGGCGAATTGAACCTGATACGGCAATAATACACTGGTCATATAACCTTGGAGTGAGGTTACGATATGTTTACAACGTCATACTGAGTAGAAATTCAACGGACACCGATTGGACACCGGCCGGTGACCGAACGGTGTCGACTCATAATAGAGGAAACCGCCGTTGAAAACCTTGAGGTTTGTATTCGATGTCTTCAGTTATACCAGCGGCCTATCGGTAACCGGCCGAGTAACGCAAGCATTCACCGGTGTCATACCAATGTCATACCGAAGTTGCGGCGTTGTGTCTTCCTTCCGATTAACTTAACTGTTTTATGCCATTGCTTATGTACGAGTACAACATTTTTCCCATTAATGATCCCACGAAATTAAAATATTCCTGGTATAAACTCTTGTACTTGATCATTTGTGAAATCATTACCATGTAAATAGCATGTGTATTCATAAAGGGTGATTAGAGTATTTCAATATGTTTATTGCAATATTAAAACAGGTCAGTGAACATGAATTGACATATTGAATATTCACTCAAGGTCGTTTTACCTCTATCTGCACAATTCAAACATGTAATATGAGGTCCAAAAATAGTACAATTCTAGTACATTTTGTGAAATTGAAAAATTACAAGTTCATAAATGGAAAAAGTTTGAAAATTATACACTTTTAGTATATTGCTAAACGTGAAATAAATACTAAGTTCAAAAATAGTACATTGTTAGCAAAAGTGGAAATATTTCTGAGTTTGAAAATAGTACATTCTTACAAGTGAAACAAAATACTAAAAATAGTACATTTCTAGTACACATAGAGATCATTATGAAAAAAGTACTTTTCGGTACTTAAAAATGTACTAGGAAAGTTCTACTACTACTGATATAAGTACATTTTTAGTACAATTATAGTACATTTCGAATACACCTTAACAGGGCGATCTACGTAAGTTCATAACCGTTAGTCGTGCGAACGCCGTACAACCAATTGCGACCATTGTCTTACTTTTAACATCAAAGACAGTCAAGCTTTGTATTATTAAATCCAGGGTATGATTAATGTAATATTAAACTCAAAAAGTGAAAAAATACTGACTAATTACCACTAAGCAAAGTTATCAGGCTGTTTGTTAATGTTTTGTTCGTGATTTTTTTAGAATGATGTCAGCTAGCAGTATTATGATATTTTATATTTTATTTTGCATAAATACAAAATCCTGCTTCTCTGTCATCGCTATACACCTGCTTAATTAGGTTCAATCCTGAATATTTCCTCCCAGAGAGGGCATATGCATGTACCATGGAGAAACCAACAAGTCCCTGGGACATGATCTAATGGTTGCTGGAATTTCCTGTGAAAGCTGCTCTGGTTACTTCAGGTACAATTGCACCTTGCGATAGATACACAACTGGTCTAGGAACGAGTGATGCCGAAACCGAACCTCAGGACATCTGGAGTACTCTCACTCAGGAAGAGACACGTGTAGAGCTGAGAATCGCTGTCACCCATGACAGACCCCGTATGCTCTCAACTAAAGCATAGGAAATCATGGATGATAAATGCTCTAGCCCGATGACCTCTCACCGAATGCGGGTGGACTCCCGCTCGTGATTGGAGTGCCAGAGATGTGTAGAAGAGCATCTTGGTTCATAGACATAGACTTGAATTAAGGAAGTAGGTAAGGTATAGTTGTGTTGACAATGGTAGGGCCCTACCATTGATTGTGATAATGATATTTAGCACGAATAGCGGGTGAGATATGCGCAGGGAAATAGAAGTACACAATTTGATCTTAACCTGAGCGAAGAAAGTAATTGTCAGTGAGCGAAAATTCTATAGCAATAGCTACCGAATTCATCTCGATACAACCCGTTTCATGCAAACATAAGCGATAACCCCTACAGGGTGTATCAAAATGATTAGTACTCAGAATAAATAAATGTATAAAAATATTTCTCGTTTCATTTTGAAACTTGAAATTATCTGAATTGGTAGTATATACATTTCTTTGTCTTTAATTTGCAAAAAAAAAATGAGAGCATTTGGTCATTTCGTTTTTAAGAACGGGATGATTCTGTAAAGGTACCGGTTTTGAAAACTCTCCACGGATTTGATTTGTTGCCTTTCAATTCCAATGAAGACAGAAATCTATAACTCTGTCTGCGAAAGAATTTAATTTATATTTTCTACCTTAAAATATAATTTTACTTTCAAAATTGTCAAAACCCAACGTAGAAAGTTCTGTTTGACTTCTCATTCCATGACGAAAGATCTTAATGATAATACGAAATACTTGCTATTGATTAAATATAAAATATTACATACCTTTTAAATGGAGGTACTACCTGTCTTCATTTAAATAAAGATTTCTCTTTATAATTTTGTTTCACAAAATAAGTTCATGGCAGTAAATAATTTGTAAAAATGCTTAATTCATTAGAAATATGTATAGATATCTAATTGCAATAATTCTGAGTGATGGCTAATTTGCATGCTTCTGATTGTCATTTAAGGATAACTTTCTGATGTTGCAAATTGGGAAATCAAGTACAAAAACACCATACAACATTCATTCTCTCCGTTTTCTGATAATTTGTGGCCTTTGATGCCGTATGAGAAACAATTTTACTTCAAATGTCTTAGGCTGTTCCACTTCGCTAATCACATGTTGACACTTACAATTTGGATATTTTGTTTTAGGCATAAGCTATCTATTACCCGTGGCGAGGTTGTAAAAATACATAATTTCTTCTAACTAACATGAACTCCGATTGCGTGCATCAATTTTCAAAATTCTTTTTGTAAATGGAAGGTATTGAATTGGCCTTTTTATATCCGTGAAAAAAATTATGCTAACATTTATAGATTTTGTGTAAAAAATCACAAAATTGAGTACTAATCATTTTGATACAGCCTGTACCACAAAAATTTGATACCTAGTATTGGTTCATTACTATGAGGTTATGATATCCCAGAAATAGAATTAAGTGATTGGATTGTGCAGGTACCTCCAAGCTCTCAATTATAAAGAGAGGAAGTACAGATGGAGTAAGCATCTATCAAGCCCCTTGTGTGATACAGCGATAGTGTTCATGTACAGCTAGATTTATGTCACGTCATATTAGTAGACAAGGAATAGTCATGATGCTTTTATGTGACAGGAGATCAGGTGTAAAGACCTGTGTTTTAGAGAAACCTTTTATTTGTAGGTTATCATGTAAACACCTCACAAAAGATAAGTGGACAGTCAGTCTGACCCCATAAATCCAAGTAAGAGCCCCCAAAGTCCAATGGGGCTCTCCACATGGGCAAATCAATCAGTACTTCGCACATCCAGATGCATCTAGATTAAACTGGACTTAAGCAAACGTCAATTCGCGCAACGATAGTAAAGTCAGATTGACGCGCGTGTGAACACAATCAGCACTTCGGAAATGTACATTCATCTAGATGCATCTAGATTTGATGCTCCCGTGTGGAGAGCCCCATTATTGACATATATGAAAAATATGGAATCTCAGCTAAATATTAACCCGAAATTTGACATCAAAACTGCTACCATTGTTTTACACCAACCGTTTGAAATTTTGATCTCAGTTTTCATTTCTCACATAGGGTAATACACACAATACACGATAAATGGTCCAGCACTACTCCAACTAAATTTTAAGAAAACGTTGTTTACAGCATAATGAAATAACTGGAGATTTCATTTTAATTTTGTTCTGTATGACCAAAAAATATCAATTTGAAATGTGAGGAAAATCAATAAGCAGCGAAGTGTATACTTTTCTTTTTGTTGACTTGTTGAGATGATAACAAGGAAAGTTTTAACTTATTGTGTATAATTTAAGAAAATCAAGGTAGGGCTCTTTTGCGTATAATCATAGCCACTCGACAAAAAGGAAATAAAGTCAAACCAATTTTATCCAAAAGGGTAATTACATGTGTCTAAGTTGGTAAAACAGTTAAAATCGGCACGGCAGCTCTGTACTCTACGCAATATGATAAACACTGATCGTCTATCGATTCCACCAGGCATTGTCGTGATGCTCTATTACACTGCAGGTATACCCAAAATGTAAGAAATGAAAATTGAGATAGGTTTTTCAAACGGCTAGTGTAAAATGATGGTAATGGTTTTTGAAGTCAAATTTCGGATAAATATTTAGCTGAGATTCCATATTTTTCATATATGTCAATATAGTTGGACTTTGGGGGCTCTTACTTGGATTTATGGGGGTCAGACTAACTGTCCACTTATCTTTTGTGAGGTGTTTATATCATGGAATACCATTTTTTGAATAGAATATCGGATTTTGTGGAGCTAGAAATCGGTGACCCCTGGAACTTGTTTCTCCGTTTTATACAAACCTTAAAATTATGCTTTACAATGATTAGGCACAGTTTGGCATTAAAACATTTTAATTTGCTTTTTAAATCATAAGAATTTTAGTAAAAGTAAAATTGCATAATTTCCATCCGAAGATGCATTTCAAAACCAGCTTGTTAATTTGTTCATGCATGACATGCATAAGGCACCATTACCTCTTACATTCAATTAGGTATTCAAACACGCCACAGAGTTGTTCATCGCCAATTAACAACGATGCATCCATGCGTCTACGTATTTTTTTATCGCGCGAGGGTGGCTTTAGCCACCCGAGCGTGATAAAAATACGCAGACGCATCGAATGCAGAGTTGTTGATTCGCGATTAACAACTCTGTGGCGTGTTTGAATACCTTTCAACAACGATAATCTTCCAGAAAACTTATGCATGAAATTCTAAATTCTAAAATTTAACAGATAGGCCTTCTCATCTTCATAAAAATATTTAGCATAATCTGAATCAAAGTTGTGGTTTGTGAATGTTTCACAAGTTCGAGGAGGGCCCATGATAACAGAAGCCCTCAATTGTCAACTCCAAGTTAGTGCTCAAATTGTCAATAATATTGATCCATGGCCACCATATCAACTTGCAATAGGTTGCCAGCTACATGCCAGCTATAAATAAAAGTTTTATGACTCTATACTTATGTTTACACGAAAAGGTCAATCACTTCTCATTTTCAAAGTCAAAATCAATATAATTAGACTGCCAACTTTAAAATGGTAAATAAAATCAATATA
>JXSR01S036447.1:51642-77930 GCA_000969725.1 Ophiothrix spiculata | reverse complement strand
AATTTAATCATTTAATTTAATTTAATCATTTAATTTAATTTAATCATAATGGCATTAAAAGTATGACAAACCATATATGACCAAGTAGATATTGACAAGTACAATCCGAAAAATCGCAATATTGGAAGAGATAAAGGCACTGGAAGGTTTTTGTGGACCAAAGAACGTAAAACACTCCATTGGCACCCGATTTTTCGGAATAAGCGTTATATCCTAAAATGTGTTGTACCAGGGTTTTTCAAATTAATTTAACCCTTCTTTAATGTGTTTGTTCGCATCGGAAGACATCAATGAATATTTGAACCTTTGGACATTTTACTTTCATTTACATGAGAGAAGTGAATAACTCAGTTTTTCATGAATTTGATCGTAATTTTTCATTAAATATGGTGTTGCCCATTGAATACAACGTAAACGTCAGATACCTTGACCTCCGGGGGCCACTCACGTATAATGCTGCAGGCATCATGTGACTAAGAAAAAGGTGAATTAGGCCAAAAAAAAATTGTTTGGTTGCCCTCCACCGACCGACCTTATTTTTCAGCCCGACCCAAACTTTTTTTTATTGAATTTTTTTTTTCTAAAAAAAAAAAGCAAAACTTACCAAAAACTACAAAAAAAAAACCTGTTATATTTTTACTTTATCGATATTTAACCCTCAAAATGTTCAGGCAGGATGTCCCAAATCACTACAAGAAGTATTTGATTTGGATGTAGCGGGGGAAGTTGTGAAGGCAGGAGCGGCCGATCGACCTAGCAGTCCGTGACAGAGTATTAAAAAAATAATTAAAAAAAAAACAACAACGACCGACCGACCCTCTCTGAAAAAAGCTGTGGAGGGCAACCAAAGATTTTTTTTTTGGCCTTAGGGTTGTTTTTTAGGACAAAAGGGTGTATCAGGTGACACCTTTTAGGGTATCAAAAACAGCCGTTTAACTCATTTTCAAGAAATAGGGTACTTTTTCAAACCCTAAGGTCCGTATGCACAAAGCAGGAGTTAGACCTGGACTAAGTGAATTTTGAAATTGAGGAAAATCTCACATTTTTGGTGAAATCTATTGACAATTTATGTTTTAGATTACAGATTTAAACTGAAAAGTTTAATATTTGATTCATTTGTCTGTTTTAGAACATTGCAATAATTGTTAGAACAAATAAATGATTTAGTCCGGGGCTAAATTAGTTAGTCCTGGTCTAAACCAATTTTTGTTCTTTTTGGAAAAAATGACAATGTTCCAAAGAAGACGAATGGTCAAATTATAGTCATTTAAGCATAGATCTTAATGCAAGGACATGAATTATTACAGATTCCATTGTTATTATTTTCAAGAAATAAAATTTTACTTAGTCCGGGACTAAAGTTAGTCCTGCTTTGTGCATACGGACCTAAGTGTTAAAACGGTAACAGTAAATTCCCGATTTAGGGTGTGAATGGGTGAAAAAGGGTATATTTTGGCTTCAGAAACAATCACCCTTTAGGGGGTGTTTTGAAAAACTGTGGTCACGCAATGTCTGCAACATTATACTTGAGTGACCCACCGCCTACCCGCCCACCCCCCACCCCCGGGCGTTGACCGATAGAAATAATATTCTTGTTTGAATGTTGGTTATTGGAACAATTCTGACTATTGCAAAATGAAAAAATAAAGCAAGGGACATCAAATTCAAACTAAATTTAAGGCTTATTTAGTGGTTTTAAACTTTGGGGTTGGCCCAGGTCAGCGGTACGAATACACATGGAATGGCCAGGGTTCAAATATTGGTGGTAAAAAATATCAGGAATTTTCTTGCATATGATTTCATAAAAACGAGGATATACTTTTAGATGAAATTTTATTCTAAATGTAATTTACTTCACATACACAAAATAATTTCACTCTTTCAGTCCTGAATTGTCATATAGGGATATACCCTATAATCTTGATCATAAGAACCCCCTCAGCTCCACTTCAAATCCTGATGTGGTTAAAAATAACAATGGTCCTCCTGTTAACTTGTTATATTTTATTCACCAGAAGAGCAAGTACTTTCATGTTTTTGTGTTTCCAAAACAGTAATTATTTGCCATGTCTGGATTTGAAGGGGTTCTTATGATCAAGGCAACATGTTCTTATGATCGAGGTAACAGGGTATGGTCCATACTGAATTAATATACACGTAATACAAATTGGAACACCTGATTGTTCTCTCGTAAGCTCGTTAGGAAACGCTTGGATGGTCTTTCGGATCAAAATGGTTAACTGCCAAAACTGGCTGTCATTTCTGAGTGACAAACATTTCTACAATGGTTGAAAGCTGAGCTAATTTATCCCTGACATGATCAGGTAGTCTGTCACTCTGTCCGTATTCCATTACTTGTCCATTGGGGTCTATATACTTGACATTAGTCGTTACAGATTTCACTACAATCTGACTACCATCATTGTAATACACACAGACTTCACCGGAGGCCATCTGTGTTGCCCATCCAACATTAGGAACAAACACAGTTTTTATCACAGTCCCTTTACTGCTGCTGCTGTTGTGTCTCTCCTTATGTTTGCTCTGTCTTGATTCTACAAATGAGAAGAAAATGAATGAATGAAAAGATGAATTATACGGCTGACTCTTAAGGGCCCTGTCAACCCTTCATTTTCAGAAAGTGGTTTTGCTCGGTAACTCAGGAACTGATAATCAAATCATATAAAAGTATACATTTCTAGAAGTGAATTTGCATACAGAAGAAAAAATAAGTGGCCCACACTTTTAGCCGTTTACAAATAATTAAGCTGAATACAGACTCAACGTAAACTCAGAGAGCAAAACGCAACACCACTTGCAGCAAAGCAAATCAAGTTGAAAAAGCTGAACTTTCCAATGCATTTTCATGCCATTGGCTGCTGCAGTCTGTTTGAGTGTGAATTCATTTGCAGTGCCGTTTGCAGCGAAAATTATTGGAAATGCAATTTAATTTGCATTGCGTTTTAGGTATGAATTCAGTTTTACCTGTTGGAGATCTCCTTGAAGCATGCCTTGTTCTGGTACTAATCACCGTGCCATCAAATGAGCAAATAGATGCCGTCACTGGGGGCGCTACACTAGGTGAAGTTGCAACAGGCTCACATGTAGGGTTGCTGGAGGTACTGGCATGACAGGAGGGCTTCCCCTGGCTGGGGTCGGTGGTCTTGGGAGAACATGGTAGCTGCTGTGCACTTGGCCTTCTACAATGTAATTTTTTTTAGATAGGGTTCTTCTCATTATCACTGAATATCATTTTTTTAAGCAGAGATGCAACTATTTCAAGTAGTAACTCTAAAAAGTATAAAACTGATAAATCCGCAGGTTTTTTTTTTTTTTGGCTTAAAGTTGCACTCTTTCACTGTAATTTGGCCATTTGTTGAAGTCTGGGCTATCAAATTTAGTTCACTATAATAAAGTACATGTGTGCATTTGGTGTATTTTCCACATGACAAACAAGGTAAATTTAGTTCCACTGAAAGGGAGTTTAAACCAACAATTTCACCAAATATTCACAGGTAATTCATTAACATTGCATTAAAGAACATGTTCTTGAAAGACTTTTTTAAGCCCAAGACACCACTTGAGTTATTACAATGAAGATTATAGTCAGTCTCTGTTGTTTCTAGTCAGTGATATGTATACATTTGGCAAAATGACCAACAAATGCTCCCTGTCCCAAAGACAAAACTACATCTATAGGCAAGAGGGGACATCCGGGCGTTTTGTTTACATCCAGGACGTTTGTCCGAATAGCGCGGTGAAAACAATTGCCGACTTCCCATTCAACCCTATGGAGAAAATGCCGGCTCGCGGAAACTTTGATTGATCTTAGCAAAATATTTCGATTCCAAAATCATATGATTGATGTGTAGTATTCAAACCACAAAAGCTCATCATTTCACAGATTTCCTTCTCGCTAAAAAATAAAGACAAGATGGTTCGCGAACCAGTAGTCTCGCCTGCGTATCGACCGCCTACTGAATTGACCGCGGCCTTAATCATTCGCTTGTGGGGTGGAATAGGATAGGAAAGGAGTAGGGTATGCGTATTGAGCGCTTTCTTAATTGATTGCTACATAATTATTCAGTGAGTGTTAATTCCCTCAGATTTGGTAAACAAGCACTATGGTTTAAGTCAGGGGTTCATGAGATATGACCTTGACCTCAAAATGACCTTGGATGACCTCAGGTCAACTTTTTGAACAATTTTGGAAGTTTGACCCCAGATGACCTTTTGACCATGACTGACCTTGACGTTGGGTCAAGTACTTTCTATGGTCTAAGTTTAATCCATGTGGGGTCAGGGGTTAATGAGTTATGAGCTTGACCTCAAAATGACCTCTGATGATCTCAGGTCAACTTTTTGAACAATTTTGGAAATTTGACCTCAGATGACCTTTTGACCTTGACTGACCTTGACCTTGGGTCAAGTACTTTCTATGGTTTAAGTTTAATCCATGTGGGGTCAGGGGTTAATGAGTTATGAGCTTGACCTCGAAATGACCTCGGGTCAACTTTTTGAACAATTTTAAAAATTTGACCTCAAATGACCTTTTGACCTTGAATGACCTTCACCACACCCCCCAAAAAGGCGCGTCGCGTATGCTAATCTATAACCCCTTCATGTCACCAAGTTTCATTACCATAGCCCTTATGGTTTAGGAGATATACTTAAAATACCAAATCACGCATAAATTATGCAAATTAGGTACTTCATATGCATAATTTGCGTTCAGCACCAACCCCACCCACTCACCAAATATCATCAACATAGGGCATACGGTTTCCGAGATTTGCTCCGGACAAGAAATGCGGACGGCGGACGGTTTTAAGGAATGGTATATCTCTTCTGAAAAATTTTCAGGCGAGACAAAAATGATGGGATGGCTGGTTGAAGTATTGATTGTTTCACCGCGCTCGAAGTCCAACACGAGTTATTTTTAGATCATTGTGCTGCGTATGACGTAGGTCAGCTCACTCCTATATTTGGGGTCTTTCCGTAATTAACTTTAATGACATGTATCCATTACCCAAATGTGTAATTACTACAAATGATTCTGCAAGGCAGACAAAGTTTTTCTAGTATTGAACCTTTGAGAAGAGATGCCACTCATTATCCTAAAAAAACACACACTCTGAAATGGTGAACGTATGTAGCTAAGCAACCAGAGCATCGGCAATTACAGCCAGGGATCCAGGGGCCATTCTAATTTCCTACGCTTAAAACAAACTGTCAACAGACCAATATTGTGGTGGTCCTCTGTTAGCCAAAAAAACCCACATGTATTTCCCTAAAAGCAACATTTTCAAGTTGGCCATGTTTTATTACTTCATTATGACATCATTTGTTGACTGAAATCTGTTGAGATCCTAACCTATACTAAACATCTAAACTTTGAGCATGTCATCATAGAATTAGGGACATAATCAATATAGAGACGAGCGATCGCTCGGGTCGCCCGAGCCAGGAGGCCAAGTAGTTGATCATCCTACCTTTGCATTTTGCTCATATGTGGCAAAAATTATTAAATATAATGGTGAATAATACCAATACGTACCAAACAATCTAATTTATAATGGTTGCTCAACCCAGGTTTTGACTTGGCTCAGGTCAAAAAGATCGGCTCGTCCTTGCTCGGCTCAGGCGAGTTGCTTGGGTCTAAATTGATTATGTCCCGACGAATTGATTACAGGGCTATAACCCTTCAACTGTAGGAATTCAATCATGCCACATATCTTTGATTTCTCGATGTAATTTATCTGGTTAGCGGGGCAGATTGCTGAAATCTAATGCCACCTGTATAGAAAGTATAAATACCATTTTCCACCATAATCTACATAAGGACGAATGACAATCCTGTCTAAATTTCATTGATATAGCTTCTTCCCTTCTTGGTGATCTTTAAAACTTTTTGATATCCTCTCATAAATGACATCATTTCCTTCATACCTTGCGCTAATTATTGGAAAATACTGCCGATGAGACTTGGTTGATTCAAGTCGTGACACCAACTCTTCAAGCTCCACACACTGTTGCTTGATCTCCTGCGCATGATCCCAATTGACTTGGATTGTAGGTGCCAAACTCTTCTTGTCTGTGCTGGAGTCTAGAGAGTAGGATTTACCGTTTTGCTCAGTGACTTTTGTGTTATCTGCTGACATGTGAATTTTGGATCCTGTATACGGGAAAAAAATTAATAGATGTCACAACACTAGAGATTTCTTTTATACTTCTAAGTTCTACTTCTACGCCTATTCTCATCATCTAGATGAGCTCTCTGGTCCTAGAGAGATGATATACTTTTGAAGGTATACTAAGTGACTTTTCACTCCGGTCCTAGAGTAGATGACGTATTTTGACATACAGTCACGGTACCGGGGAGGATTCCCCTACTCTTATTTCGAACAGCCTTAGCTTAGCCCGTGATGTTCTTTTACATCCGACAGTGTGTCAAGAACACTTCAGATGGGACTGACGACTTTACATGCCCTCCGAAGCACGAAGCAAGTAGAGTAAAGTTCCTTGCTTAAGGACACAAGGAGACGTGCCAAGCCCGGGAATCAACCTCATGACAGACAAAATCATTTGATTATGAGTCCAACGCTCTAACCACTCGGCCACGCTCTCCTCTTTTGTATATTCCTCATAGATTTAAGAGCAGATCAGTGCCATTTCATTCTAGCATACGGATCATATTAGCATATTCCTGTTTTTAATTGTTATAATGTGCAAATATTTAGACATTATCATGTTTTGTTTCCAGTTTAGCAAAACATCTGTGAAAAGCAGTATTTTCATGTGGTGCCCCTACATGTGCATCTGAATAGTTTTGTCTAGCGTTCATTTCTACTAGACTTGAATACTACAATTAGATGTAGCACAACTCGCAAACACTCAAAACTTTACCCTTAGTCAAGCAAAATCTGTTATCAGAGCCTTATTATCGATGCCAGCTCACTAGGCTACACTGTCTGATGGTAGAGCGCAATGGCCTATACACCCAATGGTGGTCGCACAACCAAATCCAATCAAAACCATGTAGATAAACCATTTTAATAATTATCAGAATGTAATTGGCCTGGCCTACTATAAGTGTGTCTGATTGATAACAACTTAAAGCAAAAGTATCCCGCTATCTTTACAAACGCCTCTTTTTCCAGAGTGAAGGCAGTGTCACTTCCGAGACATCAGGTATACAATGCGTTAAAATTGGGTCTTCCCTTGTATTCATTAAGCTATACTACAGTGGAACCTCGTTAACACAAAATCTGTTATCACAAAAACCCTGATAACACAAAATAGGTGTCAGGTCCCTAGTATTGATTTCCTATGTGATTTCAGTTGGATAACACAAAATCCTGATAACACAAACTAAAATCTTTGGCCCCAGTGATTTTGTGATAACAAGGTTCCACTGTATATATTAGCTACTATTACTATTCCATCATGATTACCGTAATTAGGGTTTCAATGTAGGCATACATTTATTTTAAAGACTGCAGAGCAGAATAAGGTGATATCATGATTTGTCGCTGTTTTTGTATGCCACCAGCATTTGATTGTAACAGAGTAAATTCAAGTAATATGTTGTTTTTTTGCAAATCAAACCAGAAACTATTCACAGCATTGGAATCAATATATTGCTTATTAGGCTAAATTAATTAATTGTTTGCCTCAAAGCTCCCGCGCGCGTTAGTTTTAGTGTGCGCGTTAGTTTTTCAAAAACTTGAAAAAAAATGTTTTTTTTGCCGTTTTTAATTTTTTTTGAAAAATATTCTTCATAATTGGCAAAAATTCCATATGAACTCCTTTTATATTTACTTGTAACATAAAATTTAATCAAATTAGTTCTTTATTCTGTTTTTTTATTTAAAAAAAGGCCAATAAAACATTAATTTTGTATCTGACATGTAAATACATGAGAGAGTACATATGGAACTTTTTTCTTTTTAGAATAGCACTCATGACTTCTGTCACGCACGAAAAAAAAAATCTAAAAAAAAAAAAAAAGATTAAAAATAAAACCGCATTTCGCATTAGTTTTCAAGAGTAGGAGAGCTATGAGACAAACACTTTTTTTAAAATGGCCTTATCCTAAAACACTCTTCAATAATTTATATAAATGAGGCAAGAGGCTACTGGGCACAAAATCGCCTTGGACTGATTCTTACGATGGAAAAAGCAATTTTCATAACATAGGGTAGTTTGGCTTTTTGTTTTTAAAATGTAATTAATAAGACACACTTTTAAAAGGATGTTATGATAATTATTACAATGGTTTATCCATGTAGTTTTGATGGCTAATTTTTGTAGTGCATGTTTGGTTGTGCAATTACAGTGGGGTGTATTGTATAGGCCTTGGTGCTGTAATGGTACTTCCCCTTTATTTTATTTATGGTATTCCTGCAGCAGAAAACCATCTTGGGTATCTACTATTATTGGAATCATTAAATTTCCTACAAATCAAATCTGCAGGGTGCGTATGATGAGAGCATGTGTGACTACGCATCGGTAATGAAAATACGCGGCGTGTATCTTGATTGGTTGCTTGACGCGGTGATTGCGTGAAAAGATAAGTCTTTCGTACTGCGTGAGGCGAGACACTTATTTACTCTACGCAATTGTTGTGTTCAAAATTTCATGATTTGTAGGAAATTTAATGACTTCAATTAATAATAAGTACAATTAGCATTATTATGCACAGTACACTGTCACAAAGTTTCCATTAGACATTTGATTCTGGATTAATTCTAAAAAGGAATAAAATTCAAGAGTTTACAAAATCAAATTTGAATGAGGCTTTCAAAAAAAATGTTTGGCAAAAAATCATGGTTTTTAGCCTTCAGTAATCAGTTATGGAGTCACCACCAAAAATGATGGCTTGAAATAGTCTCAACATTATTATACATAGGCTTAAAATTAACATTTAAGTACTCATGGATTAAGAAAGTATAGATATGAAATGGGACTATTTGTGATGACTCGCCCCAAAAAAGGGGGACTTTGCGACAGAAAACTTTTCAAGATACAGGTGAAAATAGGCAGCAAGAAATCAAGAAAATAATAAGAATTTCCAGCAGACTTTCTGCTGTAAAATGTGATCGCCTTGATCAATTTCAACAAGGTGTCATTTTAAAGCTTAGAAAATGTTGCAATAGATGAAATGAAAAAAATCAAAATTGATATCATATTCAAAGTCCCCCCTTTCGGGGTGAGCCATCACATTTGCAAGCAAAAAATTCAGCTAAGTTAGGGTATTGCACAACGTGGGCACCATGCTTGGACCGACAATTCATGAGTGGACCGACAATTCATGAGTGCTTGATGGCCACAATCTGTGTTCTGGTCGTACACTACAATTACTTGACTAATACGCAATACGCATCTTACATTTTTCCACCAAATTGTGCGTACGCAAGCAATAATGCTTGACCGACTCTATAGCCACAATCTGAGTCAAATTACCAATCCGTTGCCGGAGTACGCTTTTACCTATTAATTTTTCAAATGCTTGTGACATTCCACATTAGGAATAACAACGACTGGTAGTGGTACTCACCATCATAAAAACACGCCTCAAAGTCGCTACTAGGACCGTTCTCCATCAGCATGCACTTGGCGTGTTTAGTGTACACCGTCACCTTGGGAGTCTTGGTCCTCACCAGGTGGACAAACTTTGCAGCATACTGGTACTTCTTCCAGTACTTTGAAGGCAGTTCATGGTAGCTGTAGATGGTGCTGTGATCAGCTGGTGGCGAGGGAGGGGCATCTGCAACAGGTAGACCTTTGCCATTGTTTGGCTGATAGATGCTGATCTGAAATATTCAAATTCAAGTTGAAAACTGTTTGATTGACGATTTTTTAAATCCTTTCCTTGAGTTAAGCATGCAAGGTTATAAATCATTCCATTTGTAACAATTTTGTCAATTGAGTCTTTTCATACTTTCAACATTAGGCAAAAAAAAAATCTGTCTCAGAAACCTGTGCGCATTGCTATGTCAAAATGAATTTAGCGGGTAGAATTACGCTCTGGTCTTTCTCTCTTTTTTTATCGAGAGTAATCCAGCGATTGACCGCTGTATGGGTTGTTGAAAACTGCTTTCGCAATTTTCCATTGAATTTTACGTTTTATTTCCACTGTCAATATTATTGGGCGTGATCGTACTTAGAAACTAGGCACTTCACACGTACATAAGTTGAGTAATCAAAATTTTAGAGTGTATAAAAAAAAAGAAATATCGCATACCGCATAGCTTATTTCCTAAATAAATGTAAAATAATAAATCGCATTTTTGCACACGGTTTCTGAGACAAACCTTTTTTCCCCCCTTGGCTTTAAAAAATAATTTTGATTATGTCAAAAGACAACTTATTCCTTTGAATGCTGTAGGGTACAATGAACTGTTATAGAAATCATTGAATTTCCTACAAAAAACAGTCACTGTACATGCTATAAAAGTGTATGAATTTAGGCAAATGCATGGTAAGCAAACTGATTGCCCCCGTCCCTGGAAAATGAAATTGACATGCTGAAAGTGGGATTGTTTTATACCATAGAATAAGGTGGGGTTTCCTCTTTCCACTGATACCAAAATCATGAAAATCGGCCCAGGTGTTACGTATTTATGTCATAAAGTACTTCAGGTCCGGATAGTGGGCGAAAATTGGTCAAAAATTCAAAAAATCACGGTAAAAGATCTACATATCAGATTTTCATCAGGTTTTTTTGCTAATGGTAATTCTAACATGTTCTGTAAGTTTGAGCTTCATACCATGCAGATATTTTTCAAAATGGCTACTTTTCTATGAGGGGATGGTTACCATCCCCTATCCACAGACTTTGACGGCTTTCCCTACCCCAACTAAGGTGGTACCCTTGACTTTTTTCATCAAAATGACCGCAAAGAATGATGGGTTACTTTGTTATGCGTTTGAGGGCAATCGGCGACAAACCGTTACCACTCCCTCAGCTCAGGTGGAAGAGGGTAAAAAGAATTTACATTGAAGTTAATGTTGCGATGCTGTGATAGAATGTATTAAATGAAGATCTACTACTCAATTGAACATCGATGAATACATTCTATACTGAGATGAGTAAAATATCAGAATAAATTTCATTACAATGTCATGCTTTCATGTTTTTTCAAGTATTTTATCTTCATATATTTTTTATTTATTTTAAGTTTATGTTGACAAACTCGATATACAAACACGCTTGTCGGCAGAAAGAAAAATTCCTTTTCGACAATGTCGCCTAGTCGATACCAGCCATAGGCAGTAGACCGTTACTGCCCAATACAGTAAAAACACAGTAAGTGTATTGCAGATTTATTCAAAGTTACTTCATTCTCCTTCCATCTGCCCAAATTTATTCTGTTTCTATTATATCAAACATATGTAGATACAACTTTTTAGCAAGGGAGTGGTTTCAAGTGAAATTGTATGCTTAAAGGAAGTATCCGCTATGCTATATAAATGAACATACTGCATTTTACGTTGCAGGGCACCTTAACTCACTTGCATTCCATCTTGTGATATCTTGAGTACTTCCATCACCCTATCATGGCCGTCTTTGTTCTTGAGAAATTCAAGGCAAACCTCTGTGGTGTTTAAGATGCTTACCTGGAAAAATAAGGTACACAAACTTGTGGTCATTTTGATTTGGAATCATTTTATTTATTTGTTACCCTCTGATGGTGTATCCACTATCTATAGTTCATCAAATATGATCAGCAGTGCAACAGAATGGGCTGAGGATCTATGCCAGGGGGGGGGGCACCCAACTTTGGTAGAGTTGTGTGGCCCCGATATCTGAAACCCTAGTCTAGGGAGCGGAAGATTGGCTCCGAAAAGGGGTTATAGAGAACTGAAGTGACCCAAAAATGACCCATGAGAACTATTTTTTTGGGATACATTTTGGTATCTCTATTTAAAGCCTTCAATCAATTTTAAGCATGCTAAATAAATATGATATTAAAATAAATGTAAAATCATCCTAAATATGGTTTATTTAGTAAACAAAACTAATCATATAGTGAGTGTATATGCTCTGCATATGTCACAAGAGCTCTTTAAGTTATGAGAGGGAATGTTCTTCGATTAAATGTGCATTGCCACATTGTGAGTGAAATAAGACAAAATCAATATATGCACACACGGTCAATTTAGATGCTTGTTTTGGACAGGAATCAAAATACTGAAAATGCATTGATTTTGTGCAAATTCATCAATCTAATTTATACACAACAGAAAAATAATACTGAATCCTTTGCGAAAAAGTCAAGCCTTCATATGACCATCAAAATTAAACACATCTCTACAATAAATAAATTAGCACCCGACAAAAACAATGAAACATTCATATGCGATAAACGCCTACCATGCACGCAAACCGGAACGCAGCAAGCGCAGTGCTCCTCTAATTTATAATCTTGCGTTCTGAATGGTTAGGTGACACACAAGAGTGTGTATGAATAAAACAGGTTGATGCACTAAGCTTACTATGCATCTTTTGGATACTTATGAAAGTTTGTAACTCTTTATGAAAAACATCCACAAAATCATCATTTACAGTCATTATTTCTTATGATTGCTTTTATCATTGTTTGTAGCTCTTTAATAACTGTTAGTGAAATTAATATTACGATCATATATACCACAGCCATTTTTACGATCATAAATGTACAATAAACAATCACTTTTGAGAAATAAACCGCTTAGGCACGGTTCCCAATTCATGATGGGATGTCTTCCGACATACGAAAGGGCTTGACGCAAGAGCCATGACGAAATGTATTTTGAGTCATAACGCAAAAATATTAGGAAAACGCCTAACTACCTTCTTTGAAGTGGTCTTTATAATAATAGAGGCCCTTGCGGAATTTTCCTGCATCATTCAATACACTATAATACATCTATCTTTGAATCATGACTCAATATTTGTCTGCATCATGATGCAAGACAATTGCGTCAAGCCCTTTCGTATGACTCAAAAGCTTTCGTCATGAATTGGGAACCGTGCCTTAGGATAGATTGTACAGACAATATAAATATGTAAATATCCTGTGGGTGGCTGAAATTGAAACCAGCTGTTACCTATCACAAATTATAGGAAACAGGTTATATTTTGTTGAATTCCTCAGGTAAGTCAACTATCTAAACTTCTCAAAATAAGATTGGAAACTTTTTTTTTTAGCCGCCTATATCTCATTTGTTTGATGCAATATTTGATTAGCTAACAATCTCTTCTTTAAAATGACACCAAATTTATAACAAGAGCTTGCTTTACCGCTAAGTAATTCCACTTTCTTAGCAGGTGGGTCACAGACAGCGTGTAACAAAATTGAGCAGTATCTGTGTCAATCCTACTGATTATGATGCTATAGGATAATGGATGAATGAATAAGTTATTTGTATTCATTAACAAAACAATGTTCACTTACCTTAATTTTAAATAGCAACTAAAATCTCAGTATGCACCTGTCCTTGGCATCCCGTTTCACAGAAATTTTTTAAACTTTTGAAACCATGTTTCACTAACATCAAATGTTGTTACAACTTGCTTGTGATAAACCAACTTAAAGCTGGTCTATGCATGAGTTTTAGTCAGATTTAATAATCTCATTATGATAAATCTTGGAATGAACACCAAACGATCACTTTAGAGGAAGTACCAAACAAGATGGATTAAATAAATGAACTCTAAAACTTTTAATCTTACCCTCACCTTTTGTTATTCAATTTACTGTTATCCAGCATAATTATAAAGTTAAATCCATTCATCCATTCATTTACTGATTTATCCTATAGCATCATAATCAACAATATGACACAGATACTGCTCAATTTTGTCAACAGTGTCTGTGACCTACCTGATAAGAAAGTAGAATTACTCAGCCATAAAGCAAGCTCTTGTTACAAATTTGGTGTCATTTTTAAAGAGGAGATTGCTAGCTAATCAAATAATGTGAGTTCGGCGGAACTCACAATTCGGATACGTATCCGAATTCAGATACCCACGTACATTTTGTATCCATATTGTGATACCCATATCCGAATTCGGATATGGAGGGGTATCTGAATTCTGATACTCCTGTCGTGGCGCAGGAAAAAAATCGATAGCGCAAGCTGTTAAGTACATGCAGGACATCTTTCTTGCATCTATGATGAATCTATCAGTGGAAATGTCATTTGCATCTGTGCAATTCCAACGGGACAGCCTCGGAACATGTCCTGATAGATCCTTATCACAAAAGACAAAACAATTTGGCCAAAACTTTCTTAGAATTTAGATGACAAATGATGGTAATGTTATTGACTATCATACATACCGATATGGTGCGCGGCGAAGCTGAATATTCATTTCAGCTGATATCCCGTTTCAGCTGTTTTTAATCCAAATTCGGATACGGGTATCAGAATTGTGATACGGAGTATCCAAATTGGGATACGTATCCGAATTATGAGTTCCGCCGAACTGATGTATCAAATAGATGAACTTGCACTTGCACTTAATGCTGTCCTCCCTCTGAGTCACTAGGAGTCTTCGGAGATAGCAGCCGTTTCACCAGATGATTCCAAGTCCTTCGGTGTTCAGTAATCCTTTTGGTTTCACAAACAGATTCCAGTTCAAGCTCTTGACAGTTCTCTCTGATGTTGTCAAGCCATCTCTCGGGTGGTCTGCCACTTGGTCTAAGGCCATCCACTTTTACTTTCAAAAGCTATTTTAGGGAGCCTGGAGTATTGCATTCGGGATACATGCCTGAAGTAAAGCAGCTGTTTATGTTGGATCTTTTTGACTATGGAGATCTCACAGTTGGTCAAGGCTCTGATGGTCGCATTTTTAATCCTATCTCTACGAGAGACACCCATTATCTGTCTAAATTAACGGTCTTAAGCAGGACATTTCAAAGGTTAAAAATAGAAAAGATGAACATGATTCAAATCAATGATATATAGGCGGCTAAAAAAGTTTCCAAACTTTTTTGAGAAGTTTAATTATATTGAAATAGATATCGTTGACCCAGCAAATTAAGTTGAAACTGATAATTTAAAAAAAAAATCATTCAAAAATGAGCTAAAATCTGATGTTACTTGTTCCCATGTCTTACCATAGCATTTCTGGTTCTCTGTCTGATAGGTCTTAACCTCTTTGCATTCAATGGAGATGTCACGTCCGACAGACTCCTCCCTCTCCTTGAAGACGATGCTTCTTTTGTTTTCTCCTCCGAGTGTCCTTCCCTACTCTCATGTTTTCTGGTGTGTCTTTGCTTTGATTCATGATGCGCCATATTACTCTGCACCTGCTCAGCAACAAGCCCATCTCTACTGCCCAAATTTGGTATCCTTTCAACGATCTGCCCGGACATGCTCCCAACACCAGAGGATTCTTCTTGTAATCTTGAGCGCGCATCTACAGACTGCAACGTCTCATGATGTTGATATGCATGACCCTGATTCACCGGTCTATCTTTCCTGCTCTGGTGTGAGTCAGTACCACTATGAATGCGGTGATCTTGATGACCAATTGCTCTAATCCAGCTTTGGGAATCAGAACTGGACATTTGCTGGTAATTGCTAGAATTATACTTGCTTGCATTGTCTTTCTGCGACATGTTCAACTGTTCCTGAGAAGCTGAATGCTCTTTGGATTTCCAATTCTTTGGTGGCATATATTCTAAATATCTATTATTTGCTTGTAATCCAGAATACTCCATGTTGGAATCTCTGGAACCCTTTTGTCTCTCGTAACTCCCGTCAGAGTGAATATGTGAATTGTTTTTGTTACCCTGTTTTTGAGATTTTGAAAATTCATCTATTGCGTAACCATTGGCCATGTGATTATCCTGATTATAATCATGTAAACTTCTCTCCCAACTTTTTGACTTGGCAGTTCTTGACAAGGAATATAAATTGTTCTCTTTGTCATACTGGTTGTGCCCCATACTTTTGTGATCCATTCCATGGCTAGACAGAGAACTGAGACTGGTGGCAGACTTATGATGGTTCCCTAAATGCAAGAAAAATTGAAATACACAATTGTTCATCGATAACATAATATGGAAAAAAGAAAATACATACAAGCAACCAATCATCAGAGAATTCAAAATAATTCCCTAAAGTGAGAATAATTTGCATGTACCTATAGAGCTGAATTCATACTTTAAACGCAATGCGTTGCGTTTCCAATAATTGTCACCACAAACGGCACCGCAAATGAATTCACACTCAAAACGCAAACGGACTGCAGCAGCCGATGACATGAAAATGCAATGGAAAGTTCAGCTTTTCTCAACTCGATTTGTGTTGCCGCAGGTTTTGATATCTATTGATCAGAACTGCTCAAAACTCCTATCTGCACATGCTCGGTGCGTTTGCATCTGAATTCAGCTTAATGTAAAACCTGATCAATGCAAATCTTATCTCAAATCATTTCATTCTGTACAAACTCTCTTGTTTGCAAACATGACTTACAAAATAGCTAGCAAAAAGTTTTAAAATCATATTAAAGGTCTTACTATTATTGTTTCAAATAATTCTCGGACACAAAAATTTTGAGCCTTGCGTAACACAATTGCGTGTGCCTTTTACGCGAGTACCCAACGCTTTTCAGGCACGCACGATGTCGCGGCACTGTGGATTACTGATTGGACACGGTGTTGTGTACTTCCCGGTGTCCCGTTCTTGTCACAACTTGTGGATACGCGGTGGCTGCGTTCATAAATCATGCTCATGTCCGAAATTTATTTGAAACAATAATAGTGATAATATTAAATTGGAACTAAAATCCAAGTGAAGTTATCCTAGTTTTTGTATCTGTCATTTTTGACATTGTAGCAGATTGTAGGCCATATTGCATCCTTGTTTTAAGGAGTTTCTCATTCCCTGTCTTTTGAATTTATAGGTACATTATTTTGCTGTACCATGTGTATCAAAAAAAATTGTGCATAGATTAAAACTGATCTTGACCTTGATAAAAGCACCAAATTATAAATTTCTTGTTATTGTAGTAAAGCAAATTTAATAAGCTTTCAAATTCAGAAAAAAATGATGGAAATCGGATGAAAAATAAAAAAGATATGGACCAATTTTGTAAGTACGTCTCTTTTTCCTCCATTCCAATGGGATTTACACAGTTAAGCAAGATATTACATATCACAATTACGGGTTATGGCATTATGATAAAACCTAAGAAGTACTTACAAAATTGGTCATATCTTTTTTATTTTTCATCCGATTTCTATATTTTTTTCTGCATTTGAAAGCTTATTTAATCTGCTTTACTACATTAACAAGAAATTTATAATTTGGTGCTTTTATCAAGGTCAAAATCAGTTTCAGTCCGTGCACAATTTTTTTTGATTCACATGGTATTACCTGGCATTCTGAATAAAAAAAAAAGTATTATTACATTACAGTCTCCTGCCAGAAAAAAAACAGAGAGGAACACTAGTCAGTGTTCCCGCGAAGGCCGTATGTCGCAAAATTGGCACAGATGCTCAAAAAATTGGCGCAAGGGGTTCCAAAAACAAAAGTCAAAAATAGGGCTTTGGTTATACACAATGTTCTCTTATTTCAGTTTTATTCAGATTATATTCAAAATTACTCTCACTTTTGAGGTGACCTTTCCGAAATTGGCAATGGTGAGATGTATTTTTTTTTCTTTTTTGTCGCTTTGGCACAAAATCAAAATCCTTAGCGGGAACACTGACACTAATTATCATCAACCTGTGTCATAAGGCCAAAAAAAAAAAATTGTTTGGTTGCCCTCCAGAGCTTTTTTCAGAGAGGGTCGGTCGGTCGTTTTTTTTGGGTTTTTTTAATTTTTTTTTTTTTTATACTCTTCCACGTACTGCTAGGCCGATCGGTCGCTCCAGCCTTCACAACTTCCCCCGCGACATCCAAATCAAAACAATCAAATACTTCTAGTAGTAATTTGGGACATCTTAAACATTTTGAGAGTTGAATATCGAAGAAAGCGAAAAATACAACATTTTTTTTGTAGTTTTCGGTAAGTTTTGCACATTTTTTTTGGAAAAAAAAAAAATTGTCAAAAAAAAAAAATAGGGTCAGTCGGTGGAGGGCAACCTTTACTACCTTTACGAAAGGTTTTGTAATTTGTTTCACGGTTATATTGCAATGTTTTGCATGTTTTTCGTTGCCAATAATTGTTTTTAAGCTGCTGTGTGTGTGAAGGAATTTGCTCATGCAAGTACCGGTGTTATTCATGTTTTGGTTGATTTTAACTTACTCTCAAGCTATGTGTTTATATAAGGGTGAAGTACACAGACCCAATTTGAAATAATAAGGAACAAAAGTCACTAATTCATCAAGCTAAATGAACCAAAGAAGCTAAAATAGTTAAAATGTTATCTAGACAACAAGGTTTATATTTTGGAAGGAGGGCAGGGCTTCGATTAATGAGGGAAATTATGGGGTAAAACAACAAGGTTTAAAACAAATCGTTAAAAGTACTAAAATTGCCGATTTTTTGTCAAGGTTTTTGTCTCCAAACATCGCTAAAAATGCTTGCAAATTTCAGAAAACTCACCTTTATCGATGAAGCTCTGTTTCTGTTGATCCAAAATGTTGTATACATATCGAAAAGATTGCCGAGTTTTCATAAAAGAGTGAGATTTTGAAGCAAAAATAAAGCCGTGATCGGCCATTTTTTATGATTGCACGCTGCGAACAAACGCTCTATGGTTGGTTATTCATTGCGCCGGGATCGTAACGCGATCTCTGGTTGGTTGAATGACGCGTTAAATTACGCGGTGATCAAAATACCACGAATGGAGAGTCGCGGAAGTCAGACTTTTGGACCGTAAAAATGAAGGTGAAATCGCTTTTATGGTAAGTTTAGCTTGATGAATAAACTTGATATCGGATTTATTGAAAACCTTGATGATTAAGAGTTATTTTAAAACAATAAAAGGTGTTTTGTTCCTTATTATGAACAGGGTCCTAAACTACACCATTGCCCAAAATTAAGTAAAGCAATTCAAGTACTATCTTAACAAAAGGTTTTGTAAATTGTTTCACGGTTATATTGCAATGTTTTGCATGTTTTTCGTTGCCAATAATTGTTGTTAAGCTGCTGCGTGTGTGAAGGAATTTGCTGATGCAAGTATTGGCGTTATTCATGTATTGGTTGATTTCAACTTACTCTCAAGCTATGTGTTTATATAAGGGTGAAGTACACCGACCCAATTTGAAATCCAAATCAACAATGAAACACTCAATACACAAGGTTAGTTACGCGGAGTGCAGAGTAGTTTTAAGAGCAAAAGAAGTGGAATTCCCGTACCTCCAGGAAGATATGACTAAATGCTTTACAATTGAATTAAAAAAGTTACCAAATATTTAACAAAAACCAACACTACTTTGAAATGTCTAAGTATGAGATAAAATTGTAAGACTGAAGCTCTCACCAATATCTGCCAACCAGGAGTCCTGCTGGGTGGGTTTCCTCTCAGATGACTTAGAGGCTTGGCCTTGCTCTCTGTTGCTGCTTGCAGGGAGTTCATGAAATACAACAAGCACATGTAAAAAATAAGTGAAAGTTAATGATCTGGCGGCAGGGATGGTTATGGCTTTTTGTAATTTTGCCTGAATTTGCCTGAAAATGTGACTTTCCCAATACAGTGAAGATCCAAGCATTTTTGCCTGAATTCAGGCAAAAACCTGAAGATAATCATGCAGATTAATAAACAAAAAACAAAAGTTTTTATACCTTAACAGTACTTAAATAGAGTTCTGTCAGGGGGTAAAGTATGATCAAACCTCTTACAGGTATGACAGGCATGAGAATTGGCCTTTCATGAAAAACTGAAAGTGGTGAGAAAAACTGAAAAATAAAGTGCGTGAAATTAGGCAAAAACGCTCAAAATAGGCTGAAAATAAATGAAAACACGTAAATTTTGGCAACCAAAAAACTGAATTCCTTTTAAAAACTGAAAATTCTCATGCCTGGCATGAGAGTGCACATTCATGAAAAAGTCTGAAAATCTGGAATAGTATGTAATAATGTTAAAAACACCTCAAAACAGGCTGAAAATAAAGAAAATTGCTGAATTTCTAACATTACAAACTCTTGAAATCACAGAAAAAGCTGAACAATCTTACGCCTGCTCTTATAAATTTGAGAAAAAAATATCATATACTTGAAAAAAATTTGATGATAAAAATTGTGTATTTTTCAATTGACTGATGATATTAATATTATACATGTATGGTGAAAAATATGATTGTTTTATGGAAATAGCAAAATGATGCAACAACTAATTTGGGTTGCACATGATATTAATACTGACACAATATTGAAGGGTCTTCCATTTACTATACATCCAAAGACACACATCATACTAATGGACTGAATACACTCACTGGTTACTACTGTGAAAGCAGCATTAGGCAAAAAAAGAAACAAGTTTGTTTCCTGTGGGTGGTCAAAAAACCTAAAGGCGAAATGAGCTTTTGTAATTTTATCTTATCTTTATTTTCTAAGAGGTGCCAAGGCAAATTTTAATTGAAAATCTGCATGGGTGATGAATTTTTAGTAAGAAACCTGTGCGGTTTCAATTGTTTGTTGAAAAGAAAACATTTCTTGAGTACTAATTTTGTAATTTTCCCCTGTTCTTTTTATCAAATTGACAAGTTTAAATTGTGTTTTCTTAAATATCAAAATAAAAAAATAAAATGCACAAATATACAACGCCAAAACGAAATGTGCGTGGCCCACAGGAAATAAAATTGTTTTTTGTTTTGCCTTATTGTCTCTGGCAAGTGTAATGGCGTCAGCAGCCATGGAGCTTTTAAGTTAAATTGGAGGTATTTGAGTCCACTCGACATAAGCCGAATCTTGACAAGCAGGCACTATGTTTGTTATATTGTACGTCTTCTTAGAACTCATCAAAGATGCGTCATTTAAGTGTGCCTTGACATTACTAGCATGTGCATATATGCAAAATAGGTTTAGATGCGCTACAAGTTACAACGCAGCTTTGGGACAAACCTGTATATACCCCCAATTTTGTCTCCGTACAGGAATAAAAATGGTGCCGAGTCCATGATATCCTCTCTAAATCTATGGGGTTAAGAGAGGATTTGAATCATATTGAGAGCGCTTATGTATTGCCTTTGAGCAAGTCATGCCCATGACATACAGCGTGAGTCAAAATGAAGTTGACCGAGATTCAAAACTGTATAACAAAAGATCTACTGATATTTAAAACAATTGTTAAGCATTTCAGAAATGTGCAGACTCTTCTGCTTATTTAAAAAAAAAAGAATGAAGGAAATCGGTAATTCCTAAGAGAAGTTATGCCTGTTTTAGTAAAAAAATACATTTTACAAGCTGTCCACGGAATTGATGAGCGAACAAAATGCATTTGAGTAAGTACTTCAGCTGTGCAGTCACCTGTTACTAATACCCCGTCTTTCTTCGGCCAAGATTGATGCAGTTTGAAGCTCTGTCATTTCTGTTTACAATCCAACACTAGGAACAGCCAATGTCCATAAAAAGCTACTTTTTGTCCACCCATGTCCGTTGTTGTCGGTTGCACCAATTTCAGATGTCCATCCTTGTCGGTTAAATCACAGACATAGACAGATATGTCCATGCTTGTCGGTGCTTTTGCAAATCACAAAAAAGTATGTCCAATCATGTCGGTTAAAAGTCCATGCATGTACATGGCATATTGATTTTCCTCTCTTTTGCCAGACAGATTTTGTCTGCAAACACACTTCAATTGTTAAAGTTGTTAACCACACTTAGTGGGTCAGAAAAATAAATACATTGATTGTGTTTGGTCAGAGGCCAATGACTTTTCTTTATGTAAATACTGAGCTAGGTCTATATTCTACAACCAAGCAGTATTTTAACAGAAAAAAATATACACTGATTTATTTATGTTTTGTAATTAGTTGTTTCAATTAAGGGTTTAATGATGCAACAAACAATTCATATAGGCCTACATATTTATTCATAAACTTGTATAGCTTGACTTCTGTGTTCCTTTTATTACTGTTTCTCTCTTTCTTTATTTTTCTTTAGCTTTACATGTATTTGTGTTTTTATCTAATTATTTTGAAGATGGTTTAGTACTCAAAATAATTCCAATAACATACATTCTATTAGGCTTCATATAATCATGCTAAATTTGCACAAATCATTGTATTTTTCTAATATATGCCTACCTTTTTACAGTAGTGTAGGTTGTTCAGGGCTGTGTATTTGTTGAGAGACGGAGGGTGAAGTTGCAGGACTTGAATTCAAGAGAGGATTACATAATAAAATGTTCTGCTCAAACTGCTGAGCTATTATAGAGCCATATCAAAATGATGCTTTTTTTCAGAAAGATGTATGAGAGTGGTATGTAAAACTCATACTGGCATCAAGACCAGGCATAAAGACACCCGGGAGAGTGGGTTTAGATGAGTTGACACAAATTTATACTACAGCCTGATGGTAAACCAGGGAGGGTAGTAAAAGTGCTACCCATGTGTCATGTGTTAAAGGTTGCTTCTACCATTTGATAATCTATACATTTATTAACATGCAAAATGCTATCTATAAACACTTTAAAGTATTTGATGAGGTTTTTTTTCCAAACAGGCCTTAGTATTTTTCTTAGCAAAAACATCTTTATTGTGTGAAAAAAATTCCATATTTTATGGGTCTTTTAACTTAAATAACATCACTAATGGAAATCAGAACTTTTATTTATTTTCTATTACACTCAGCAGCCAGCCGATTTAGGCCCTATTGGAAATCAAGTTTTGTGTAATTGGAAACTAAAAGTGTGTTTCAATAAGAATAGATTGAATCCATACAACTCTATTGTTAATATTATACTTTTGCAACATTAACTAAATTTTTACCAAAACTTGATTCACGGCCTTTTTGGAAATGACCTCTTCATTAACAGAGTTTGATTCCAAAACGGAAAAAATAAATCTAAAACTCAGCAAATTAATAATTTCTTGTCATAAAATTTATTTGTTTAAAGTAATTATTTTTTATCATAAAATTCAATTGTTTAATATTTTTTACCACTTTACTGCTTTATAAGTTATAAACACTCCATTTTAAGTGGCATCACTCTTCAGTGTTTGCTTATATTAAAAGCTTTATTTACACCCTTAAGTGGATTTAGACTCTTTTTGGAATCAGGTAGCACACTGGTAATTGAATAAACATGATCATGATAAATAAATACTTGAACATGATTAGTGAGTGTTGTCTGTCTGATTATATTGATTGTGATTTGTATTGAATCTATGAAGGTCTATTATTTTTACCACATTTCACAGCTTTATAATCAATTTGAATAATCATATTATTCCAAGCTATGCTAAGTTTAATTTTACCAGTATTTTAATTTAGTAAATCGATTATGGTTGCAAAATTAACTAAATTAAAATGCTATCAAAATGTTCATGTGTTACAGTAGGCCTATGTGAGAACCCTTTACCTGGTTTTAAATTATTCTAATTCTTTAGTGTTAAAGTGGTAATTGTCCGGCTATATTTATTTTTGTACTTTTTATCTCTTAAAAGTAGGTCTAAACAGGAAATAAGAGTTGGTATGGGATGGTTCAATTTTGGTATAAACCAACTTTTGAAATGTTATGTAGGAAAACATAAATGCCTTATACATACATACACTTTAAACACAAACCAATTTTCAGTTTGTTGAGTTTTTGAAGACATTTTTCCTTATTTAGGTATCTCCTCAGTTGGCCTATGTTTTATTTTATCTAATATAAACATTGTGAAGCTGGAATGTGCTGTCATTGTTGCAATTTTGATACATTTCTATTCATTGTTATTTAACTTTGATAAAACCAGAAATATATTTGTGTATATTATAGAAACTTGTATTCAAAAACAGTTTCAGAATTCTTAAATTTGTCAATACTTTCAAAGTTAAACTAAAATCCTAATAATATTCTACCTAAAGATACTCTAAACATTGCAATACTCATTTTGTACCTGTTATATGCTAATTTTATGATCACTAACAGTGAAGTTTTCAAGTCAATATACAATCTATTGATATGACTTGAGTAGGCACTTATATGTAAACAATAGGTTATAGTGCTATGCAAACAGACTGCTGGACCATGGGATAAATTCATATTTAACGGACAACCATGGACTTTTTCTTTTCCAAATTTGGTATGAACCGACAAGTATGGACATTTTTAAGGGCAAACCGACATCATTGGACATAATAAGTGGTTTTAATCCAATTTACCCGACACTAATGGACGTGGTTGGACAAAAAGTAGCTTTTTATGGACATTGGGTGTTCCTAGTGCAAGTCTCAGATCTTCATGGTACTCTTTTGCACTTAACAATTCTGGCTTACAAGTTGCTTTAGCGTTGCAAGACCGCTTTGAACCTCTGAAGGCCTGCGTGTTTGCAATTAGGTTTCAACAACAAAATGCCTTGTCATAGGGTGTCATACGATATACACCTTCCAGAACCAACGATCAGCTTTACAAATTCAATGTTAATGTTAAGCAGGTTCTAAACTGGTTTCATGCATAAAATTGATTGATATTTGTATTTGAAATTCCTGCATCAAATCCTAGTTGTTAAATGTTTTTTTTAAGTTTTCCTTTCATTTTAAAGATCAGCATATCATGGACAGCTTTTCTTATAAATGACCAATCTCCTTGATTCAATGTTTAAATATCAGTCAAAGGAAGGGTAGGGTATTCATAAAAAGATAATTACTCTGCTAAATCAAGTGTTTAATTTCCTTTATTAATTGGGATGCTAATTTATTCCGTGGACAGCGTGAAAAATGAGTTTTTTGACTAAAACAAGCATAACTTCTCTTAGAAATTACCGATTTCCTTAATTCTTTTTTTTTTTAAATAAGCAGAAAAGTCTGCAAATTTCCAAAATGCTTAACAATTGTTTTAAATATCAATAGTTCTTTTGTTATACAGTTTTGAATCTCGGTCAATTTCATTTTGACTCACGCTGTTTAAGCCTAGCCCAGCCCAATGCCCGGGGAGTACTCAAGTTTGGTTATGGTAGGGGTGTGCTGGTTAGTACCAGCCATGTAATATACAAATTTTTATGAAAAAGAGACCATCCATATACCAAATATTGAGTCAAATTTAAACATTTAGCGCAAATTTCCTGATTTTGATTTGAAATTTAGAAAAAAATCAAAAATTTGTGCCAATTGGCTCAAATTTGAGAACATTTTGAAAAACAGACTCATCAAAAACCACATTTTGCAAAGAAAAGGGACCCACAGGCTAACCAGACAGCCTGATTTTGTTACCCAAGTTTGCATCAAATGCCTGTAATTAACTTGTACTAAGTACCCCCACCACCACCACCATCAGAGGCTAGACGCTAACAGAGCTTTTAAAGATGAAATTATTTTAACCTGCTGTAGCTAGTGTTATTGAAGTGTCTGGATCAAACTATGCCAGGAAGTTGCATCTTGGCCAATATGTCATGGTCTTCACCGACTCTTGCAAGCTCCTCTTTACCCATGTGTCAAACGGATACTAGCATTCTTCAAAACTACGAATGAAAGAGTCTTGCTGTAAAGGAGGCACTTTAGTCTCCTCACAGTAATATCAGGATAATCAAGTCTACCTGAATTGCTTCAAGAGAGATCGCCACTGCTAATTATTATTCGCTTAATCTAATCGTTTATGTCCATCAAAATCAAGAAAAAATACAAAATATCAATAGAATGAAAAAAAAACGATGGAGGAGATACAACTGGGGGCAGAAGCTGTAAAATAATGTGCCTTCTAAAACACTTATATATATAAAGTCTATGCTGTATAAAGATATAAACACACTTGCTGTCAAGAATGCATGGTATTCATTTAAGGATACAACTTTGCTTTCATTATATTATCACAATAATGCTTATCAGTGTTCCTGCTTATGGTGGATTCAGAGTCTGTCGATATGCATCGATCGATGCCCATCGACACGCAGTCTTTAACACGCGCTATTCCTTATGCGTTGTGCGTTTAAAGACTGCGCGTCGATGGGCATCGATCAATGCATATCGTCAAGACTCTGAATAAACCATAAGGCTGTATGGTGCGCCATTGGCACAAGAACCGGAAAATTTGGTGCAACAGGTTTCTGAAAATGTATTGAAACCAAGGAATATTTATAGGGGAATACGAATACGCCATCTTGCATCTTGTGTTGCTTATGGAGCAGAGTTATTGTACCTCGGGGTATATTCGGAGTTTGGCCCGATATCCAAGCAGATCGCGTAAATCTTCACTTGA
>JXSR01S036447.1:24932-43827 GCA_000969725.1 Ophiothrix spiculata | reverse complement strand
AGCCAACGTCATCGTCGTCCGATTGACTCAACCTCGGAATCTACCCTGGGCTGAGGGGATCTAAGACCGGAAAGAGAAGGGCCAACTGTACCTGACAAGTGTGCAGGTATTTTCTGCTCTTTAATTCGAGCAATGTTAGCTCAAGTGAATTTAAAATATATGAATGACATGATTTGACGACAAGATGATCTGCTTATCCTTAATGTGTCTCACTGTTGATTTTTTATAATATCTGGGATTGAAAAGGCGGCATTGGTCAATTTTCTTGCAAATATGCAATTTGGAGGCCGTTTTGAATTTGTAACATGCAAATGACCTAATTTTCAATTCAACTGAGTTTGCTTAAGCTCCAAAAGCCATTTTACAATGATAACTTTGGATATAAAGTTGTTTACAGGTTGTTTAGCTTATGATGAATATATACTATTTTGGTGGTCATTTTGAAAAAAAAAGTGACCATACAGCCAAATCCACTGCTGATCAATTTGCAGGCAACCTGATTTGAATCATCTGATCTGATGTCGGGTAAGGATTCGAAAAATACCTGACTTCAAAAAACACCAACCCAAGAGCGTGGGGAGGGTTTTGAGCTTGAGCCCCATAACCTATACAGAGGCTTAAGGCTACAGTCCCTAAATGGGTGCCATTTTTGCCAACGGCATCTTTACTGCAACTTTTTACCTACTTACACATATCAGAATAATACAATTTTTGGCGTACATATGTAGTAGAGTCTCTAGTTTATACAGAAGTCTTTACTAGTGATTTCACGTCCATTATCAAGGTCAAAATTACGTCAATAAACTACTTCGAAAAATTTACACCTTTTTCGCCGAAACCTTAAAATTTTATGATGTTCGTACGATTCGCCTGTTTTCAAATTTTGACAGATTGTAGGCTTGATACTTTTTATTGAATTACAAATAAATTTATAAATGTGTTGTGTTGATTTTGAATGATAATGTAACAAACCCGCGTTGTTTTGCCTGAAAAACCGGGCGTGAAGTATGACTCTGAGTTCGCCCTGTTTGAGCTGTGAATAGCCTGATTTTAGTATCTACAATATCTACATTTTGTCTGATATATGCATTCGCATAATTTACTTAAAAATTGAGCATTCCAATGAGGCAAAAATTTCAATTTTTCTGTAAACAAAAGAAAAATACGGCATTCTAATGTTTATGTTTTAGATTTTAGTTCACCATCTCAACGCTGCCTTGATAGCTCAGCGGTAGATCTCTCGCTTCGTAATGCATGACTAACCCCCCGCCATGATCCATGGTTTGAGTCCCCGCCAAGGCAGTGGAAACTATTTGTCTTTTCATGATTGAAAAATAGTTAGGATTCACATTTTCCTGAGCATGTGGATTCCTCGTACCCTTAAACTATTTTCATTTCATTTCATTTCATGTTTATTTGGAAAAATCTGACGAACAATAACAAATCAATTTACACAATAATCAATCATTACAGAGACAAAGGAATAACATGATAACAATGTAGAGGAGGTTTTCAGAATATCCCACAATGCATTATTCTGATACACTTAGATATAATAGGCAATAATGGTTTTCTGGACAAGGGGCTCTTAGGAATTTGAGAATTCTATTGAATAGTACTCATTCATATCTTTCCAGGGATGTGTTTCTTTTCACAATAGCCCAGTGTTTACCCACATTGCTAACACCTCAAAAATGTCAGAAACCTGTACAGAAGTATAGGAGTTGAATTGGATTTCAGGTATATTGTACAATGTTGCATTGCATCGTGGGATATTGTGAAAACCTCCTCTGATAACAATGCAAAGACACTAAAATGCCAAAATGCCAGGATGACCCATAAAGTCTAGCTGTGAATGTGTGGACTTATTTCCAATGGGGTCCTACAAAAAGACAAAGTGATGCCTGGGTGGAGGACAAGACAAGCAAAAGCACAGAAATGGGTACACAAAACAAAGGAGAGAAGTTACACACACACACACACACAGCATACTAAGGCCCAAAGGAATAACACGACAACAATGCAAAGACACCAAAATGCCAAAATGCCAGGATGACCCATAAAGTCTAGCTGTGAATGTGTAGACTTATTTCCAATGGGGTCCTACAAAAAGACAAAGTGATGCCTGGGTGGAGGACAAGAAATGGGCACACAACACAAAGGAGAGAAGTTACACACACACACACACACCCCCACACACACACAGTAGACTAATGGGTCACCGCACTTCTGGCAAGGTGTTTTTTCATGGCACTCTAATATCAAAGTATTTCTTTTATCTAGAATAGATTTAATGTTGGATGGAAGATTGTTCCAATGATGGGTGAAACTTACAGGTTTTGATTGTGAGTACTGTTGGATGTCTGATGTTTTCATGGAAGTATTTGTCATAAAAGGATGGTCTAATACCCCTGAAAGAAAGTCACAAAATACTTGGATTAATAACACAACAAGTGGTTCAAATTGCAATAAGCGTGAACCAGTCACTTGGCAACTATTGATTATGATGTCACACTTCGTCAGCGAATAGCGCTGCTACATAAAGATCGTAGCGCTGAATATGACAAACCAAACACTATTTACAAAGAGCGAAAAAAACCCACCTACATTACATGGAAAATAAATGAGTTTTCAGACTTTCCTTAAATACAGCTAGAGTAGGCGACTCTCTGATAAAAACAGGAACCTGATTCCAAAGGACAGGAGCAGAGTAGAAAAATGTCCTGCGTTCAGCTGACTGAAGCAATTTGGATGTTGAATGCACAGTCAGACGTGCTGAATCAGATGCTGAGCGAAGACTACTTTTGGCAGGCTGGTACAAGAATATGGATGATGAGAGATAATCAGGAACCATTTGATGGAGACACTTGTAGACAAGCAAAAGGATTTTGAATTTGATCCTGTTTTCAACAGAGAGCCAATGTAGTTCCTTCTAATATGGGGTTGCATGATCTTGCTTACGAACTTGGCATACCATCTTCACAGCCCAGTTCTGAATACACTGAAGGTATGTCTTGTTTGCACCGAGAAGAAGCCCATTATCATAATCTAATTTGGAAAGGATGAGTGCATGTATGGATAACAAGATGACAAGTTTCCTTGTCCAAAAACCTGCGTAGTCTAGAATATTGCGAAGATGGTATGTCAGGTTGCAAGAAAGGTTTTGTTACTGACATGAGGTGACAAAGACATTCTGGGATCGAATATGACTCCTAAATTACAAATGTTCTCAGTAGGAGAAATTAACATGTCACCAACATGTAGAGACAAGGGCCCAACGATATGTTTCATGTGGGAAGGAACTGCAACAAAGAATTCAGTCTTACTGTCATTTAGCTTAAGCAGATTACTTTTCATCCACTGGCTGAGAGTATCAATACAACAGGAAAGTTTATGAAGAGCAGATGATAAGGCCAAACAAAAACAAATGTGTGTTTCCTGGAACATTTTTGGAAAAAAGAGGGCCGGTAGGTGTGATGTGATTTTGTGTGATGTTCAATAGGAATAATTTACTATGAGCAGTAGATTGACCCCTAAATTAATTTATGTAGGTAAAGTTAATGATAAACTGGTTTATTTTGGAGGGTTACAGAAAACACAAATTTATTTTGTCTTGGCCTAATGGTGCTTATATTACACTAATATTCCAAAAATGATCATTGCTAGCTCTTTACAAAAAAGAAAACAATATTTTTTATATATCAACTGAATCATTTCTCAGCAAAGCATATTCTGAATTTGTTGTAAGGTAGACAGACATTGTCTAGGATGATCAAGACGACAATAGAAGTTTGTTCCAAAGTACAGGACCAAAGACTTCTTGCTGAAAGTGTTTTTGCATAAGGCCAAAAAAAAAAATTGTTGTGTTGCCCTCCGCCATCCGGGTCGAAATTGTGGAAAATACCGACCTTTTTTTTTTTCCATCAAAACTCTTGATTTTTAATATTTCTTGAGTTGCACAAATATTTTGCCTGATTTCCAGTCCCGAAAATATTCAAAAATTCACCTTTCAGTAGCAAACAACCATGTATCCCACACTATTTACACATGGCATATGTAATTTTTATTAAAAAAAAAACCCGGCCTGGCCATCTCCACCACTTTGGGCCTGTGAGGGCAACACAACTTTTTTTTTTGGCCTAATAATGTGGTTTTATTTACCTGAGAGTGTCAGTCTGTCTGATGGGTTCTTGCGTAGGAGTCTTGAAATCAGATCCTTAGCCTCAAGTGAGATGTACCTATTGAGAATTTAAAAAAAACATCAAAGCGATGTTATCACATTATAAAAAACAGTGACTAAATACATCCAACATTTAAAGGCCAAAATACATATTTTTGGCAACAAGAATATCTGGAAAGCTTAACCAAAAATTTATTTAAGTAAAATTTGGAGCTATAGCACTTCAAAAATAGGTCAAAGTGGACATTTTTGCCCTAACACTGTGATTTTTGACTTATTTTCGGCAATATTTGATAATATAAAAAATCACAATCAAAAATTTGAGAAAACTTGACCCTTAATAACTGTTTTTAAATTCTAAAAAGTACAATAGTCAGTTCACAATTTGATTTGGGCAAATAGTTGTCGCTTCCAATAAAATTTGGCACCAAACATTCATATTTTTTTTCCCTAGGAACAACCTCACTAATTTTGGTAAAAATCTAGCATCACCATTGTGCTAAACTAGATCAGGGATGTGAGAGGCCAGTTGACAAAAACGAGGAAAAGGTCAAAATGGGTAAAAGGTCAAAATGGGCTGAAAATTAATGAAAAAGCTACAATTTTAGCATATGAACATGATCAAAAACGAGGAAATCAGCTGAAAAGAGGAACATTCTCATCCCTGCCAAGTAGATTCTAGATATGGATACTTTTATTATATCTTTTCCAAAAATGAAGGGTTGACACCAGACTTAACTCTTTGTATCGAGAAATGCAAATACAAGCTACATACTTATAACATAGGACTATTACTTACGACGGCATATCATATTCGCCCAGAACCACTTTGTTCAGTGTACTCCTCACAGCTTCGGTCTGTTACAAAGGAGAAAAGTAAACAGGCAATTTCGTGATCGAGAAACAAAATTTGATATTTAATCTTTACAATACTGCTGGCAAAATGCAAAATAATCATAACTACTTGCTACTGATTTTAAACCCTTTGAACCCTGGCCATTCCATGTATACATGTACCGCTGACCAAGCCCAACCCAAGAGTTTAAAATCACTTTATAAGCCTAAAACTAACTTCGATTTTGATGTCCCTTGCTTTATTTGTTAAGGAGGTACGTACGTAATTCATGTATCTACACTTCTACATGTGGCTAATTCCATGATCTTGTATCACATACATGAACTTTTCAAGTTCAATTTTGACATAAAGGTAATACCTGAGTTGAAAGTAAACAAGTCAAGGTCTCAGGAACTACTTTTGTTTTTTCCATAAAGCAAATAGAACTTATTTTATGACTGGTATAAGTTGGATGTTGCCTTAGTAACATTTTGCACCAAAAAGTGATTTGGTACTGAAACAGAGAAAAACATCTGAGGCTTTTCCTTATTAGTGTATAAGAAGCCCCAGTCTATGTGCTCTAAAGTACAATCGCGTTTTAGTAATAAATGTTAATCATAGCCGAGTAGTGTGTTGTTGGAATTTGCCGTTTTCAGATGTCACGCCTGTCACGAAAAACATGAAAAGTTTTTGCTGTGTTTTATTAAAAGGTCATGTTTTGGTGAAACATCAATATCTATCTTCTATCATGGAGTCTACATCTGCAAAGCAATAAACAAACATTCAGTGATTGCTTATTTATCCACTATTACATCTCAAAATCGGTCACGCCTGTCACGAAGTCGAAATCCCGGAAATGTTTAAGTCGCCATTTTGAAAAAAATGTGCATGCTATAAAACTCAAACTTAAAAGATATGTTAGAATCATCATTTCCTGTCTTAATTTGCAAAACAACCGACGAAAATCTGTTATTTAGAACTTTTGTAGCAAAATTTTGCTTTTTGGTGGCCATTTTTGCCATAATGCAATTTTGCCTGATTTTCCAATCCGAAAGTGCTTTATGACGTCATAATTACGTAACGCCTCGGCCGATTTTGATGATCTTGGTATCGTTGGATAGGGGAGGATCATACCTATCTATTATTAGCAAAACCAAGTTCATAGGAGGTTCCGTTTTAAACTATTAGGGTGGTTGCAACAACCCTTCGGAGGACGTGTTGCAAAAATAGCTCAGGAGGACAAGGGTTAAAGCTCAAAAATAGATTAGACTTGCATAATACAGTATCAAAACTGTTGAAAATAAATCATAATCATAAATAAAGATGTTATTAAACAACAGATCCATTGCTAAAATCAAGTTTACTAGGTGTGCACAAATGTCACGCCTGTCACGTCACGCCTGTCACGAAATGATTAAGCCTGTATTCTCCAAGTTAAGAGCTACAGCTTCAAAAGGGAAATGTTTCCTGATTGGTTCCCCAAAGAAGATATACTGCAACATAAACAGGAATCAAATCTCCCGTGGGAAAGAGATAGAATTCAGCATTAAACCATATTTTTGAAAAGGCAGTGTCAGTTTGGGTCACGCCTGTCACGGACACTTTGTGTCCCCATTGTGAAGACAGTGGTTGAGTTAGAATAAATTTTTCACTTTTTGCATCCAATATCGAATGTTTACTATAACATATAGGAATATTTCCGTGGTATCGCCTTTAGATAAAATTTACCAGCTATTCTGAGAAAAAAAGGTTCATGCAAAGATCACGCCTGTCACGCTGGAATTCGCCATGTTCAAAACACTTGAAACTTGGTGAAGTTGGTCACAACAATGTTGGCGTAGAAAAATACACATTTTCAAATTTTTAGGTCGCGGTTGCCATGGTAACGGATTTTGTGGTGTCATATTACACTTGAAACGGGGACAATCACAACTTCGAATATGAATGTCTTATATGGAGCTGGTTAAGGGCTCAAATTGAAGCTCTTGAACCTATCTGTGCATTAAACCTCAAATATTGGCTTTTAAACATGGTTGACTATGTTATTTATGCTTATGAATATTAATGAGCTGTTTTAACAGTCAAAATTTATGTTTTTAAGATTTTTAAGAGTTATTAACACACAGACCCATATCCAAATATTTATATTTTTAGGTTTAATGCACATATCTTTTCAAAAGCTTTAATTTAAGACGAAACCCAACGCTGTAGGACACTCCTAACTGGAGTTATGCTTGTCCCTAAAACTGGAGCCGCTAAAACAAATTACCGTAGAAAATGCATTTTAAAGTCTAGAAACACCTATTTTGCATATTCTGTCAACAATATACAGACTATTTTACATTATTTGTATGAATTATAAAAGCAGTATATTTATATCATCTAATAACAGTTAAAAAACCTATGAAATGTAAATGTTTAGCATGCATGATATGATGTTTTAAAGATCATTTCCTTAAAAATCACTGGATGAAAAACAATAAAAAACAAAAAAAATTACTTGCTTGTATTCCTTTTGTTTCTTATTGTTTTAATATGGTTGCTTGAATTAAAGGCCTGAACAAAATTGATCATAACTTTGGAACCCAATGTCCGATTTATATGGGGTACAAAGTGCTGGAAAGAATATAAATTGCACTTTCTGTCCATTATAACACTTAAAAGTGATGTTTTTAACCTGAATTACCTACGTACCTCCTTAATTTTACAATAGCCTGAATTGTTCCAATAACCAGCATTCAACAAGAATATTATTTATGGTCATGTGTCATATGGTGGGACACCCTAGCGTTACATTGTGAAAATCTAGCAAATTTCACAGTATCTCTATTTGTTGATGTAGCTTGAAAACTATGCACAGCACCATAGGCAAACCATACATATTCTGAAAGCTTATGGTCTAAGGATTCAATATTTGTATTTTTTACGCTGATGTACAGGGTGTGAAAGAAAAAATATAGGGTGTAAAACAATTTTTTCTAATTTTTTTATGTTTTTCTATCACCTGCTAAAAATCTTGAGGGAAAGAGGTATATGCTGTATCATTGCATAATCTTAAAGTCAAAACTCTAAGCTTTCAAGCCATATATAATTTGACTCATCAAGTTATCAAACGAATGATATACAGGGTGATCAAAAATTGATACTTTTTTAAGTAATTGTTTTTGTTTTTTGAAATTTTGTTCAACCATATTGTTTTCCTATTTGCCTCTACTTTTTTATTAATGCCATTTTTGGATTCCTTGAAGAAAATGCCTTCTAAAAATGTATACTTTTATTGGGGTAGGGTGCATACTTTTCAAGTTATAAATTTTTAATTGCGCAGAGGTATATTTTCTTGAAATTTTGAGTATGAAATGCTTGTGCCACCATGTGGCCAAATGGTAAAATTAGTCATTTTATTAATTAATTAATAACTAACTGACATTTATTCAATATTTTATGGAAAAGGGATAAGTTTGGTCTTCAAATTAGATTTAAATTGCAATGATTGAAATCCATTTTAGTTGGTCAAGAGGCAATATGCTAGTGTCATTTAAAAATTAATTCCATTATTTCATGGCTGGCGGCTGCTAATTAAATCAAAGATAATTAGTTACTAAATACAGTTAATTTTCATTTAAGTTATTGATATTTGCACTTTGATAAGTTGTTAATATGTGCAAGAAAAATGATGTGCATTGTTCATGTAGTTTGCATTTTATAACATTTTAAAAAATAATGAGTATGTCAAAATCCCACATTCCCATTGAAATAACATAGGTTGCTGTACCGCGGCTCCTGTACCGCGGCTCCTCCACCACTGACATTGTTGATGTTTTGTTTACGTAAAACAAAAACGCTAAGACTTATGGAAACACTAAATACATTTTTGAAAAGAAGAAACACCAAGCTTTAAAACAAGCCTAAATTTATATTAATAGGCCAATTACTTCTCCTGTGGCACTTTGCTAAACCTAAAAAAACTTGACACAATGTAACGTCCTCCCAAAATTGGGTGTCCCACCATACGACACATGACCATATGTCAACCAACACATTAGGTAAAATTTTCGTTGTAGTTTATGGGCGACGCCATATTTGTTGATTCAAATTTATGGAAATCTGAGTAATTCTTTACTTCTCTCATGTAAATTAAAGTAAAATGACCTATTAACCAATGGTTACCAGATTCATTGATGTCTTCTGATGTAAACGAAACAATTGAAAATTGTAACTACTCATGCCGGTGGACAGAATTTGAAAAATCTTTAAAATATTTGATTCGGTTTGTTTTATACCTTATTTGACTTTACACCTATAGCTGGTTTCAGAGTGATTATTGACATATATACAAATGCCAACAAATTTCCAGTTGACAATCTCAAACTTGCTGTGCTTCAAAACTTTTGTGGATAAACATGGCGAGCCGATACCTTGTTGTTTTGGTTGCAACAACATGTCGTATTCCGTTTGAATGAATTTAATGTTTTTGCCGCAAATAATCCCAGCAATATGGAAATGTGTAGCCATTGCATCAACGGGGGAGGGGGGGTACTCAATTTTTTAAGTACATACCAATATTTAAGAAAAAGGGACCCATCCATATACCAAATTCCCAAAATTTTGAGTCGAGTTTATACAAAAAATGAAATTTTCCGAAAATTAACGCTAATTTGGCATAAATTTTCTGATTTTTGTTTGAAATTTAGAAAAAAATCCAAAATTTGCGCCAAATTTTAGAAAAGAGACCCATCAAAATACCACATTTTGCAAAGAAAAAGGACCCATTGAAATACCAAACAGCCTGATTTTGCTACCCAAGTTTGCGGCACATCCCCGTAATCACTTTTGTACTAAGTACCCCCCCCCCCGGGGCTGCATCAAAACAGCTACACGGCAATGCAATAACTACTCTGAAACGACCTTAATACTTCTTTTCCTATAAAAGTCATGTATAAGAAATCCGCACTTATACCTTACTAGTAACGTTTCGCTTCCTAACAGGAATCTTAATTTCTCAAACTACTTGCAGGTGATGAGGTTTTTAAGATGTGACATCATCATTTGATAACGCCAAAATCAGCTGATCATACATGTGACTTAGCTGATAGGCCCCCTCGTCATTAGCTTGACACTGTTCTTGTTATTTCCTTTCCTGATCCATTTGGATTTTCTCATTCTTTTAGTTGATTTCACATTGTCCCTTGCTAATAATTTGGATCCCCCCAGTTAATTTTGTGGTTATTTTCCGCTATGTGGTCCAATTTATGTTCTGTTGATTCAGACTCTTTTTTCGCGTCACATCTTCCAGATCTCATCATCTGCCAGTAGTTTGAGAAAGCTTCCTGTTAGGAAGCGAGACGTCACTACTAAAATTTGTAAGTGTGGATTTTTTATAGGAATTTGCAATGTGAAATCCTGATGAACCTATCATATCATCATATATTCTTTATTCCATAAAAACTACATCAAAAATATAACAGCAACACAAAAAAAAAACAGACTTTATGGAGGAAAGAACTGGAAGGCCAGTAAGGCCTGAAATAGTTTTCTTCCCTGTTAAGCAAAAACAAAATCATAAGTTTCAGACAAATGCATAATATGCTGACAAACAATTAACTTCCTGACAACACACTCATTCAAACAAGACAACACAAGCGACGTGCTCAAAGTGGTATAGAAATTAATTATAATTCTTAATAATATTTTGCTTAAGTTGGTTCCGAAATTGTTTTACACTTTTTGATTCTTTTATCTCACATGATAATGAGTTCCAAAGAAGAGGGCCACGTGATCGGATGGAACCGTCAGTAAATGATTTTTTATGAAAAGTGATATTTAAATCATTAACGTGTCTTGTTTGGTAGTCGTGAATATCAGATCGTTTTTTAAAATAGTCGTTAAACACTACAGGTAAATCATTAATATGATATTTAAACATAAAGACGCCAAGTTCAAGGGTATATGTATCTGTTACAGTTAAAATGTTGTTGTTCGCAAAAAGAGGAGCTGTATGACTACGAAAGTGACTTTTAGATATTGTCCTAATTGCCCATTTTTGCAATTTGATGACTTTATCAAGATAAGATTTACAGGTTTTTCCCCTATTCAATGACTTTGATACTTACATCAAATGGTGGCCTTCCAGTCAGGAATGAAAACAACATACAGCCTAGGGACCAGACATCAGACTCCAAACCATGGGCACTACGTGTAGCAATCTCACTAGTAAAGTATAGCGATAAAAACATATCATTGGAAATATGATTACCATTGTACCCACCACAATAGCTAACTTTATGCATGTGCATAAAGATGTGTGACTATTCTGACAAAATTTTATTGATACAGCCCTATAACTTTTTTATACCCCTCGTATTTAGATATTCAAACACGCTACAGAGTTGTTCATCGCAAATCAACAACGATGCAAATACGGACGCAGAGTTGTTGCTTCGCGATGAACAACTCTGTAGTGTGTTTGAATACCTTTCAACAACAAAAATATTCATGAAAATGTATGAATTAAATTCTAAATGTTCTCAATTTAACAGATAGGCCTTCTCTTCATAAAAACATTTAGGAGTATCTGAAGCAAAGAGCTAGTCTGTGAATATTTGTTGCTTTGACAGAGCGCCGACTTATGTGTTCTGCGTAAAAAACGCAGTTCCGTAAATACTGTGCCGTGGATTCATCACAAATCAACAACGGTACGCTCGTGTATAAAGCAATACAGTGAGTTGTTGAATTGTCTACTTACGGGGAGATGTAATTAGGTGTACCACACATGGTGTAATGCTTCTCATTCGGCATATTCAACCTCGTTGCTAGACCAAAATCAGCTATTTTCTGGAATAAAACACAAATTATATCTCTCAATCTTATATATCAAGAGGGCAAAATACAATTCTAGTTCTACATTAAATTTCTCACATAGGTAAAAATTAAATATAATTCTGCTGTGTTTTGCCCCAGTTGACAAGGATGAATTATTCAAGCAGGGGCAGGGGCAGTACCACAGGGGTAGGAGTTGGCCAACTCCTATCGTATATAAAATGAAAAGAAAAAAGGGAAAGAAAAAAGAGAAAAAATGAATTAGGTAAACCTGAATTAGGAATGTTTTGTTTTCTGAAAGTTATACATTAAACCAACCAAATGAAATGATCTTTAAAAAAATACTGGTACTTCAGACCCTAAACTTCAATTTGTGGCATATAACTTGCATTTTTGAAGTCACTTATTGTCTTAAAGGAACATGGTTTGATTTTTCAAAATTTTGGTTTTCACTGTCATATATGGTCATGTTTTTTGAGGTGGGGCCCATTTGCGTTACATCTCACTCACTTCATCCATACCTAACTCCTTCCTGGTAATAGTTGATTAGAGTTGATAAATACTTTTATTTGGCTATCATTTTTAATTGATTTTATAGGCTAATACATTATCTTCAAAATCATACAAAAATTAGGACATTTCATACGATTATTGAAAAGCTATGACGAAATTTGATGCACAATGCACATGTCTCATCCACACCAACCACATTTATGCCCATTTTCATCTCTGGTTAAATTAGCTTATTGACAGTAACTTGTTATTAGCGTTAATGATCAACTTTATCTGGGATAATTCCAACTTGTTTTTGATAAACAATATCTAGCCTTTAAAATCATATCAAATTTATGACATTTTAATGGATTTCTAGGAAGATAAGACAGAAAAATTGATGCACAATTTTCATGATGCCTCAACTGCACCCGCCTCAACCACACCCGCCTCCACCCCTGGCTAATTAGCTTTACCAGGTTATTAATCTTAATTAATCTTTTCATTTGGGTTCTATTCTTAATTTCTTGAAAGTCAAATAAATTGTCTTTAAAATCATACCAAAATTATGACATTTCATGGGATTGTTGAAAAGATATGACAAAAATTGATGCAAAAAACATTCTCAATGTAACAAATCCACCTTTTAAGGGTGCCCACATTAAAAAGCATGACCATATGAAAGATCACTACTTGAGATGCCTCAATTTCAAAGTTTAGTTTTGATTTTATGAGCAATTTTGTATTCTCCATTTGCCTATATACTGTATTGTGTATAATTTTATGGTTACCATAAAATTAATAATTTTAACACATCTTCACTTATATATATCTCCGAAACGCAATATGTTTCAGCTGTAAAATTTCACATGGACAATGAGAAAAATACGAGGAACATTTTGCTACCAAATTTTCAAAAAGTTTGAAAAAATGTTGACCCCCTCGGACAGGGCTCCTTTAACCCTTTCCAGAATGACCACTTTTTCCGCCCCAGGCTGAAGGCATTTTACCTCTAAACTGATTTCTAAAGTAGATTCAAATTATCTTTAGAAATTTCTACATAATTTAAATTGAGACTTCAGCATGATACACATGTATGAACTGCATAAATTGCCTGGAAGTGTTTTTGAAGGTAAGAGGCAGTGAGTGTAGTTATGTTTCAGTGTTAGTTAGGGCGTCTGAGGGACATCCTACGCCTGAGCTGACAGTAATTTAGGGCTTCCCCAGACGCCCTACGGCAGGAAAGGGTTAGATCTTGATGTTAAATCTCAAGAAAATGCATCTATTTCCATATAGCCTTCCTTCAGGAAATACTTACACAATGCATGTCTTTTGTGAGCAGGATGTTGGCAAGCGTCAAGTCTCGGTGCAGAATCCCATGAGAATGAAGATACAGCATTCCTACCACAATTTCCTTCAAGAAATGTCGAGCTGAAATAAATGAATTTAGAATAAATTTCTTTACAATGACCCTATTTTTCAGCCCGACCCAAACTTTTTTTTATTGAAATTTTTTTTTTTCCAAAAAAAATATATGCAAAACTTACCGAAAACTACAAAAAAAATGTTATATTTTTTGCTTTTTTCGATATTCAACTCTCAAAATGTTTAAGATGTCCCAAATTACTACAAGAAGTATTTGATTGTTTTGATTTGGATTTTGCGGGGGAAGTTGTGAAGGCTGGAGCGGGCGATCGAACTAGCAGAACGTGGAAGAGTATTAAAAAAAAAAAAAAAAAAAAACGATCGACCGACCCTCTCTGAAAAAAGCTCTTGAGAGCAACCAAACAATTTTTTTTTGGCCTTATTACAAATTAACTTCAAGACTATCATAAATTGCACTTTTCCTTGTGGCTTTAGAAATGGCTTTTGGTGTCATCTGACGAATCATTTTAAGAGCCATTGGCATATATGGGAAACAATATCTTTATGTTTCTGTTGCATTCTATACAACATGAACTTAGATGTACAAACCAAATCTACTATTGTTGTTTGATTTAATTCGTGAACGTGTTTATAGCGAGTACGCAGTGATCCCTGACGTGAGCGTATATTTTCAAGGTTGTTTAGTTCGCGTGTACGCACAAGGCTCTGAGTACACGTTCATGAATTAAATCCAACAACTATACTTCATCGGACCCATTCAGTTGCGTACTAAGAGTTGCTGCTAATTATTGATGAACAAGTCTGATATTTATACAGAAAGTACAGATAGGAAACGGGACATTTACACCTTGAAAAATTGTGCAAGTTAGAGACTGCGAATACAATAAATTGCAATGTTTCAGTTAAAATGAAAAATAAAACGATAATTTCACATTTTTCAATGAAAAAGCCACATGGTTAGTAGTAAGCCAATATTTTAAATCTGGTTTTATTCCCGTCACGGTGGTGGCCTGATTCACCTCACACTCGCGGTGACTGGATTCACTTCACACTCGCGGCAACTGTCTTCACTCCCTCCCTCCACCGCACCCGATTCAATGCGTCCTCCCTCCTCAACCCAACCCTTTTTATCCCCTCCTCCACCTGCATCCTCCAAGTCTTCCTTGGTCACCCTCTCCTCCTCAAACCATCCACCACGAAATCAAGGGCCCTTCTTAGAACATTCCCTTCATCCTTCCTCAGCACATGCCCATACCAACGCACACTATTCACCTTCGCCAAACTGTCCACTGCTTCTTCCACACCCAACATCTGCATCAAGTCCTCAATCTTCTTCATATCCCTCAACTTCACACCACACATCAATCTCATCATTGCTCTCTCTGCCCTCCTCAAAATTCCCATCCAATTTTCGCCCAGACACCACGTCTCGCTGCCGTACAACATCACCAATCTCACACAGCTCTTATACACCGTTCCTTTAATCTTCAAAGGAAATCTTTTCCCAAGTAACATCTCTCCACATTCCCTGAACTTCACCCACCCATACCTTACTCTGGCTGTCACTACAGCCTCGCATCCTCCGCCCCCGCTAACTTTATCCTCCAGGTACATGAACTCCTTCACCGTTTCCACCTCATTGCACAAATTTTTCCACCTCTTCCCCTGACCCTCCATCTCCTTTCTTGCATCGTCCACAAACAAAATCCCTTGCCAAACTTGGAGTCACTCTCTTCACTCACTGGTTGTTGGCGGGAAAATAAGTACCTAGATAGGGGTCTCATGAATTACACCGAGATTGGGTGACTTGATACGCATGCCTTTTGCGCGGCAACAAATGTTGCGTGTGTCGTTCAACGTTGAACGTGCTGTGTTATTATTCTTGCATGAGCACAATTTAGAATCCTGCAATATTATTGTCAAAATTGTAAACAAAGACCTAATAATTGGACATTGCTATTTTAATTTTCTATATATTTTCAAAACTAGGCCTAAAAATCAATGCAAAAAAGTTAATAACTTTTCATGTCCTAACCCAAAGTTTTATCAATCAAAACATATCCATTAAACGTCAAAATTGGCAATTTTTTTCATAAAATGTGCAATTTCAAATAATTTTCATGAAAAACCTTAATTTTTCAAACAAGATAACTATAGTTAGGAACATGTATGACCTAGGTCTTTATTTCCATCTTGTAGTTGACATTCTTCCCCATGAAAGCACTTTTTATTTTTCAAAATAGGTTCCCGTAACTCCAGTAATGTTCAATAATATAGTAAGACTATACCCAAAAATATTGTAAGGCCAAAGAAAAAAAAAAGGTATGTCTCAGAAACCATTTGCAAAAACGCTATGCGATTTTTCATTTTTTTCTTTTTTTTTAGAAAATAGCTATAATTTTTCTATGCGGTATGCGGAATTCTTTTTTATTTTACGCTCTAAAATTTTGATCGCCCCACTTACGTGTACGGTGAAGTCACCACTACTGTCACTCAACACATATGCGATAGACGAAAACACGAAACAAAAAAAGTTATATGTCATAAATAAATAAATCTCGCTTGAATTTAGAATAAAGTTACTAATAATCGCAATGCTTCAGTGGATTTATTTTGCATATTGTCTCCGTTTTTGCAGAGTTTTCAGGAGATCGCCATTTTGTAATGACCTTCCCAGCATGCAAAGCGTGAATACATGGTTCGCTGGTACTCAAAATACCAGGGACCAATTTCATTAAAACGAAGCTGCGGCGAATCATTTACCTTCGGTCGCCATAGACATAAATAAACTTGGACGGGGATCGATCACTGGATTACTATCGAGATCAAGAAATATAAAAAAATAAAAAAAGAGGGCCGGCGCGTAGGTCTACGCGCTAAGTCCCCTTTTACATAGCAATGCGAGCGGGTTTCTAAGACAAATCTTTTTTTTTTTGGCCTAACAGTTACTTTTCTGATGGTTTTGTCAATATTTTGAGAATCAATTATTTATTTGAAAAAAAAATGTGTCCCTTGACCAACGGTCCAAATAACAAAAACCAATATGAAACAAAAGTTTCTAAAACAGTTTTTTTTTTAAGTTTTTGTTTGAAAAATAGGCATCCAAATTATTACAGAATTCCCATTTACTCAAAAATAATACAGACTATGAGACAAAATCATATTCTTCATCATTTCCTTTCAGAAAATGTATACGTGCATGACCTTTTGTCAAATATTGAAAAAAAAAAAAAAAAACTTCCAAAACACATGGGTTAACAGTTAACACAGGAAAGTCTTATCTTCAATGGCTGCCTTGTGTTATATTTAGGTTGTCATTGTACTCCAATTAAGCCTGCAGATTTCGGGTTTTTCACTCCCGGGACTCGTATTTTATTTTCGAACGGGTACATACCCGGGACTCGAATCATATTTTAAGATTCAAAATGTTAGTTGAAAAGACACCAGTCGGAAACACGGAAGTAGTGCACAAGTACCAAAAGTTACACTCAGTCGAGTCTTTGCACTATACTGTAGGGCAAATTTCAGGCTTAAAAACGGCTGATTTAATGCCGCACTGACGCGTGTATTAGTCCCATCATTTTTTTTACCTCAGATTTTATTCAAATTAAGGGTGAGACTTAAATCGGGGAACTTACATAAATCGACGTTTAATGTGGTAATATTATTTTTCCTGCTTCGTGGAGTCGCCATTTTGACAGGTTACTAGTTACAATCACGATTGCGCATGTCTGACAAGTATGATAGCAGTACTCCATTAGTACTCCATTAAAGACATAACTGTGTCTTTAATGGAGTACAATGACAACGTAAAAGTAACACAAGGTAGCCATTGTAGATACGACTTCCCTGCTTTCCCATGACAACATCTCACCTTGTTGCTCCGTCAATATCTTGCCATGTTGCTTCAGGTATTTATTGACAAATCTCACCCAGGTATTTATTGACAAATCTCACCTTGTTGCTCCGTCAATATCTTGCCATGTTGCTTCAGGTATTTATTGACAAATCTCATCTTGTTGCTCCGTCAATATCTTGCCATGTTGCTTCAGGTATTTATTGACAAAACTCACCTTGTTGCTCCATCAATATCTTGCCATGTTGCTTCAGGTATTTATTAACAAATCTCACCTTGTTGCTCCGTCAATATCTTGCCATGTTGCTTCAGGTATTTATTGACAAATCTCATCTTGTTGCTCCGTCAATATCTTGCTATGTTGCTTCAGGTATTTATTGACAAATCTCACCTTGTTGCTCCGTCAATATCTTGCTATGTTGCTTCAGGTATTTATTGACGTCAATATCTTGCTATGTTGCTTCAGGTATTTATTGACAAATCTCACCTTGTTGCTCTGTCAATATCTTGCTATGTTGCTTCAGGTATTTATTCAACTCGCTGTTGTGACACATCTCCAATACTAAATATACATAATTCTGATCTTCAAAATAATTGTATAGCTGAAGAAATAACAAGAAAAGTGAGAGTAGTGTTAGTATAACGATTTTTAGTTCCATATTTAGCAGGCGTGAGAATAAACTTTTACAAACACTGCAAAGACATGCAGGGCTAACAATGTACCCAATCTTACTGAATATTCAAATAAACTTTTATTCAAGGTCTGTGCATGTTGTAGCAACAAAAGCAGTTTCATGTTCTGAACTTGAATATTTACTTTTTTAATGAATCGATGATGAGATGAGCTATTATCGTTTATTGACAGTCATGGTCATCTACAAACAAGCATGACAAGAGTTCCATCCAACATGCAATAAACAGCAATAGTATTTATCAACTTTGACAACTACCTTTGACAGGCTTGTATACAGAACTTCAATATCCGTAAGTTTACATGGTTTAGTAATCTTTACAAAAATTGACACCTCCGCTGAAATCTCAATCGAGAACGATTAAATAATAATACATAGTGATTTGGTTTTAATCAATCCTAATCAATCATTTCTAGTCTCTTGCACAATACAAAACTGCCAATTCACTATATTGTAGAAAACAATGGTGCTATGGATCTCATAACAAAGTATGATTTCTTGTTGTATGCTTCAAGGCAAGGTTGGCGTGATTTAAATCAATTGATTTAAATCACTATTTAAATCGCAATTTAAATCAAATGATTTTTTTAAAAAAATCATTGATTTAAATCAAGATTTTAGATTTTCTTGATTTTTTC